>APFE030937408.1:65943-98777 GCA_000404065.3 Pinus taeda | reverse complement strand
CCAAGAAGGGATCCTCGAAAGGATCAGAAGGTGAGGCATTAGCCTCTCAGTTCGAAATGGACTTTACCCTCATTGCATGCATGGTGTCATCAATGATGGGTTGTGTCTAGTATCTTGACAGTGAAGCCTCATTCCACATGACCGGTGATAAAAGTTTATTCAATGCCTTGGAGAATAAAGACCTCAAGATGCACATAGAGATGGGTGACGACAGAAGGTATAGTGTTTCAGGAGTGGGCATAGTTTCTTTTTAGAGGGAGCATGGAGCTCCTATCACCTTGACAAATTTGAAGTATGTGCCTGGACTGAAGAAGAACTTGGTATCAGTTGCAATGTTGGAGGACAAAGGCTACGATGTTGTCTTCAGTAAAGGAAAGGCGTTCCTAAGACACATAGCCACGGGTCAGACCAAGAGGATAGGGATTCGGGTGAAGAATCTCTATAAACTAGAGGTAGACGATTGTGCAACATTGAGTACAAAAGCATAATTGGTGCAAAGCCAAGACATTGGCAAGTTGTGGCATAGGCGGTTGGGCCATTTGCATCATGGGGCTTTGAAGATAATGCAACAGATATCTACAGGACTTCCCAAAGGTAAACTTGAGCAAGTTGGTACATGCAAAGGTTGTACCTTGGGAAGTACACCAAGTCTTCCTTTCATGATCGAGATAGTCGAGCAAAGGCTATCTTAGACTGAGTTCATACTGATGTGTGTGGACCATTTTCTACGGAATCCACCGCGAAGCAAAGGTATTTTGTGATTTTCATTGATGACTATTCTCGTAAATGATGGATTTATTTCATACAAAAGAAGGACCAAACCTTCACAAAGTTTTGTAAGTTCAAAGCTTTGGTCGAGAAAGAGTCAGGGAAGAAGATCAAGGCCTTGAGAAGCGACAACGGTGGAGAATATGTCTCTCAAGAGTTTAAGGACTTCTGTGCAGCGGAAGGAATTAAATGAGAGTTGACAGCACCTCATAACCCACAGCAGAATGGGGTGGTCGAGAGGAAGAACATAACTATTGTAGGGGTAGCATGGGCAATGCTACATGACCAAGGCCTACCACTTCACTTGTGGGCTGAGGCATGCAACACAATGGTCTATTTGCAGAATAGAAGCCCGCAACGCATACTTGGGATGAAGACACCAGAGGAAGCTTTCTCCTATAAGAGACTAGATGTGGGTCACTTCAAGGTATTTGGCTCATTGGCATATTGCCATGTGACAAAGGATGCATGGAAAAAGCTTGAGCTAACAATGGAGTTGGGGATATTTGTGGGGTACACTGATACATCTCACAACTATCGAGTGTACTTGCCTACCAGTCGGAGGACAGTGGTTCGCAAAGATCTCAAGTTTGATGAGTAGAAGGCCATGTGAGTTTCCCTTGAGAGGGAGCTCCAACTACAGGCTGTGGAGGAACTATTGGTTCCTAAGGAGGAGGAGCCTCAGACTGATGTGGAGCAGCCACATGCAGAGGTTCCAAGAGTGGAGATATCCACTCAAGCAGAGTCTTCCAGAGATGGACGACAGCGCACAAGAGAAGTTGATAGGTTGTTGGAGGATGCGAGAGAGAATGTGGGAGAACCATTTTCTCAACGCAGACAGAGGAGGTCACCTGAGAGGTACACTAGATACATGGCCCTTGCTGGGGAATGTGTTGAGACCGAGCCATCTTCCTTTGAGGAAGCAGTGCAGCAGTCGATTTGGGTTGATGCTATGGTGGAGGAGTATGGCTCCATAGTTCGTAACAGTGTTTGGGACGTGGTTCCAAGACTGGAGAACAAGTCAGTTGTGAGTTCCTATTGGCTTTACAAGGTGAAGCAAGCTGCTAATGATGGGAGGATCATGTTGCTGCAGTATATTTCGACAGAGCAGCAAGATGCTGAAATTTTGACAAAGGCATTGTCAAAGTGTAAATTCGAGTTCCATAGAGACAGGATCGGGGTGGCAGATAGTCCCTTTCTTGTTGAGAGGGAGTGTTGAAATGTGGCAACAAGAATATTCCAATTTAATTTTTCCTTGAATTAAATTGTGAATTAAAATCGAATTTAGTCTTAACAGCTACTTGGAAATAATTAATTAAGTTATTTTGACTTAATTAGTTGGAGAAATTCAAGTTAGAAGTCTTTCTGAAGTCATGCAAGAGTTGTTCCTTAAATTAAGGAGATAAGCCTTAAATTAAGGAGATAAGATTGAGTTATATTTGAGTTGTAATTAGTTAACTTAGTTTACTGAGTTAAGTACAGTTAAATTAGTTCCAAACTGTTTGAGGAACTAATAATTAACAGTGAGTTGATGCATGCATGCACTCAACTAGTGTACTCCAGTTAACTGAAGATTCCCTCATTAGAAACTCATGCATGTCTATTCTGAGAAAGACCCAGTTGAGATTAAAGTCAAGGACGATGTACTATCATTTGCATGTCTTTTCTTATAAAGAAAACTCATGCATGTAGAAGGAATCATTCCTCGAGAATTGCGCAGTTCTGACAATGTGCAAGATCAGGTGATCATCCACTGGGTAGAAAAGGTTTTTCACTTGGTTGAAGGAGAATCATCCCAGAGGAACAGTGCAAGGAAATAGGAGCTTGGAGGGCAGAGAGGAAGGTTGGAGAGCAGCCAAGATTGCCTGTGAGCATCTATGAGGATTGTACTGAGAGCTGGCTAGCTGTGAGAGCTAAGGCTTTGCATAATTCCTATGTATTTCCACCTCGTATGATAATACAAATAGTGGGGTTTTTTTAGCTGAGGATTTCCCCAAAGTATTTTCATGTGTATTATGCATTGATTCCTCTTCTTCTTGTTATATTTTTCAACTCGATCTTTAGGCTTTGGCAAATTGATAGTAGAAGTAGGTTATAGTATTCTGCTTTGATTTATATTGCATTATCGGGTTAACCTACATAGTAGATTTTCTATAGTTAGGGCTCGATCTGGTTAAACCTTTGCAAGACCAGCCTCGCAAAACCCAATGGCCCACCATGGCGGAAGAAAAGAAAGATGAGGGGGCAATAGATCCTTTCAAAATATTTCTCGAGGAAGCCCTCGAGCGATAGAGGAACACGATGATGGATAACTTTGCCTAGATCATTCGACGACTACCCACAACCGACGCATCTTCATCCAGAAACCACTCTGGAGGCACCATTATTTTTAAGGTGCATGTTAACTTCAATATTCGCGTATTTGAGGGACAGATAGATGAAAATGCCGTAGATAAATGGTTGAATCTGTTGGAAGGATATTTTTCAGTTCATGACTTTTTGAATTGGGAAAAGATTAGTTTTGCACTTCTCAAAGACACCCCACACGTCAAGAACTAGTGGGAAACCTACTGTGAACAAAAGGACGAGCAGGAATCCTCACTATTTTTAGCCGCACCCACTTCGAATTCTTTCCGAGACACCATCAAGGAACAATAGTACCCTGTATGGAGCTATGAAGATAAATACATAAAGTGGACCACTCTACGACAAGGAAGGGACCAAGATATTAGGGGAATTTTGAGGTCTAAAATGGGCCTCCTAAGGAAATTATAAAATAATAGTGGAAATAATAAAATAAGATTAGATTACATCATCAAATTTTATGGGGAAAAAAGAAAAAACTATTTTTTCAACTCATATTTTCAACTTATCTCCCTATCGGTTTACTCAAATTTTGAGCGACAACACTCGTTGGATGAAAAATTTGATTCCTCTTCCAAGGAGTACCCATGTTGCATACTTTTGATGGGCCCTACTACATGAAAAATGTGATTGCAATCAAGTTTTTTCATGTATTTCTCATTTTTTCGCGTAGCAGGGTTCATTGAAAGTATGCAACAGAGGTACTCCTTGGATGAGGAATTAAATTTTTCATCTAACGAGTACTCCCACTTGAAATTTGAGTAAAATCTTAAGGAGATAAATTGAAAATACAAGTTGAAAAAGTAGTTTTATTATTTTATTATTATTTAATCTTTTTACTTTATTACTCCAAAAATGGTGAATCATCCCCCATGGTTGACATCATCATCTTGAATTCTATTGGTTCTTATAAAGTTTATTTTGGTTGTACATTTTTCTTAGGAGACTCATTTTAGACCTCAAAATTCCCCTAATGTGTGTCAGAGTTAACATATATTTTCCATACCCTCTACACAAAGTTGGGTATCAAGGATTCTGAGCTACATTTGGTACTCATGTATTGTGGTTGTCTACACAAGTACATCCAGGACAAGACGGAGTCCCTGGAAATCTCCTTGCTCAACAGGACACACTGATACACTGTCAAGATTGAGCATAAGTTTAAATAGAAGAAGTGAGACATTGGATATGGGAATCCGAAGCTAGGAAAAGGTGTCACCAAACCACAGAGAAAAGGCCAAAGCCAAGGCAAAGTGACCCAAGACAACCTGTCGAAGACAAAAGGAAATAAAAACACCACGAAGATAAAGAAGGACACAAGAAAATGGTGTGATTTCCATAAGAGCTCCACTCGCAATACAAGTGAGTGTCAGGCCAAGTAGTCACTGGTTGCTAAGCTAAAGGCTTCCGAATCAGACACATGTTCCGACTCTAAGTCAAAACCCGACAAGGGGAATGACCAAGGGAATAAAATCATTGATGAGGAACCCAGTGACACCATGGCCACCACCAAGATCCAGAAGAATGAGCTTGAAGATCTAGAGGAGGGGGAATGCCTCTTCCACTCACAGATGTGGGTGAAAGGTTCTCTGCTGCAGTTCATTTTCGTTAGTGGGAGCCAAAAGAACCTCATTTCAATAGAGATTTTGAAGTGGTTAGGCCTATTGATGACAACGCATCCACATTCATACACTATCTGGTGGCTTCACCAATGACGAGATCTGTGCATCAGCCAATAGTGTCTCCTTCCCTAGAACATCAAGCCCTTCATGGATGAGGTACTGTGTTATGTTGCTCCTCTTGAAGTTTGTGATATATTATAAGGACAACCATACTTGTGGAAGTGACATGTTGTATATGAGTCTAGGCCTCACTATCTGATTATTACTTTAGGCAATAAGTTGTACAGGATACTAGAGGTAGCCCTGCCTACTGCAATCTCTTTGATCACTGCAAAAAATTGCAGTAAGATCATTTCCCAGACCGGAAAATTTGTTTTCCTTATGATTTCCCTCAAGGAAAGAAGAAGATTGTGGCCACGACTCCTAGACAGGGCTCCTCTGCATAGCAGCAGTAGATGGACAAGATCATGGAGGAGTTCAGGGACAATTTCGCCTCAGCTACAGGGGTACCTCTTCACTTTCAGGTCAAGCACTCCATCGATATGACCTCGGACTCGCCGCTACCCAATGGACTGATCTATCGACACTCTATTCGAGAGAACAATGAGATCAAGAGGCATATTGAAGAGTTGTTGTAGAAAGGGCACATTAGGCCAAGCTCACATCATGTGGGAGCCCAATTGTATTGGTACAGAAGAATGACGAGACCTGGAGACTCTATATTGACTATTGAGTGTTGAACAAGATCACTGTCTGGAATAGGTACCCAATCCCATGGATTGATGACCTTCTGGACCAACTCAAGGGGGCCAAATATTTCAATAAGATTGACTTGAAGTTTGGTTATCACCAGGTTCCTATCGAACCCTCCGATGTGTGGAAGACTGCCTTCAAATCCAATGAGGGACTTTTTTGAATGGTTGGTCATGCCTTTCGGGTTTACAAATGCCCCCACAACCTTCATGATATTGATGGATGACATCTTGTGACCCTTCACCAATGAATTTGTGGTGGTGTATTTAGATGAAATCTTGATCTTCAGCCAAAGTTGGGAAGAGAACCTCTCCCATATTTGACATGTCCTTCAAACCCTGCGATGACACAAGTTGTGTGCCAATTTGGAGGGATGCACTTTTGGCATGACCCAGGTTCAATATCTTGGCTACATAATTGATGAGTAGGGTGTGCATGTGGACCCAACCAAGATACAAGTCATTTAGGATTTTCCAGTCCCAACCACTCTAACAGAGCTCTACAACTTTTTGGGTCTTGCCAATTTATACCACAGGTTCATGTTGGGGTTCTCTCATATCACTTGGCCTTTAAGTCAAATCACCAAGGGAGGAGCAAAATAAAAGTTTTTTTGGTCTGAAACCCAACAAAAGATGTTTTTCGAGTTGAAGCATCGTGTCTGCTTTGCACCAGTGATCACATTACCAGACCTGCATCAACCATTTGAGATTGAGATAAATGCCTTTGACTATGTTATTGGTGCAGTTCTTACTCAGCAGGGGCATCCAATGGCTTACCACAGTGAAACTTTCACACACAGGCTGAAATTATCCCACTTACGACAAATAAATGTATTCCATTATGCAGGTATGTCGTCAATGGAACCATTGCCTTATGGGGAAGGAAACGATCATCCACATAGACCACCAACCTTTGTAGTTCATACAGACACAAGGGAAGTTGCAGGATGATTTCCATTAGAAATGGTCCACATACCTGCAACAATTCCTTTTCAATATTAAGTACAAGAAGGGAACCACCAATAATGTTGCAGACTGCCTTAGCCGACCACCATTCATGACACTGATCATTGTGCTCAACTCCTTGGACACGAGACTTAAGGGTGGTTGTATCTTGATAAGAGTGATCCAGAATTCACCAGCACATACGAGACACTCCCGGAAGGTAAGAAAGTTCCAAATTTTCACCTCCAAGATGCATTTTTATGCCACTTGGGACACATCTGTGTTTTTGCAAGCAAGCGTGCCAAGATGATTTTGGAAGTGCACTAGAGTCGGGTCACTAAACATTTCAGAGTAGAGAAAACAATGGTAGTACAATAGAAGTATTTTTATTGGTCAAACCTTCGTCAGGATGTTGGGAAGTACATTTGATCCTACATTGCTTATGCCATTGATAAACCAACCATTAAGAAGCAAGGCTTATATACTCCTCTGCCTACCCCTAAATCGACCTTGGTAATCCATCTCCATGGATTACATGTCAGGCCTTCCTTCTACTAAGCATGGCAATGACTGCCTCTTCATGGTCTTCGATAGATTCTCTAAGATGGCCATTATGGTAGCCTACAAGAAGAGTATCATAGCAAAGGCCACTGCTAAGCTCTTCTTTTAGCGAGTGTGGGTACACTTTGGGATCCCACAGTCCATTGACTCTGATTGAGATAGCAGATTCCTAAGTGCATTTTAGTCAAGTCTTTGGTTGATGCTGGATACCAAACTCACTAAGTCCACAGCTTTCCATCCCCAAACTGATGGCCAGACAGAATTCGTCAATAGGATGATCATACACATTTTGCGCATGTACAACTCGAAGAATCCACACACATGGGATGAAAGCCTCCCCTATGTCTAGCACAACTACAATAGAGCTCTCCACAGATGAATGAGCCACGTCCTCTTTCAGGTAGGGCTATGATTTCATCCATTATGTCTCATTGATGTGGCAATACCATTTGCAGCTACTCAAGGTAGATTTGGCTCATGTTGAGTCCGAAGCCGACAGGGATAACAACTTCATTGAGTGCATTCAACACATCCTCTAGTAGCTCCATGATATATTGGATAGAGCCAATGCTAAGTACAAGCAGTGCCATGATCAACATTAGGTGCCTCACAAGTTCCAAGTGGGCGACAAATTTTGGCTACATTTGCAGAAGGAGCCCGCGTTGGACCCCACCGCAAGCTTTTCCTGCTCTGATATGGACCATACACCATTACCAAGGTTGTAGGGGACAATGCCTTTTAGCTTACAATTCCACCATTCCTTGATCTGCACCCAATGTTCAGTGTTGACTTCCTTCAGCGATACTTTCCACCATTGTTGGACACATCCAACATTGTAGAAAAACTCACACCAATCGAGCTAAACCCATACTACATGGAATATGCCACAACTAAACGAATCATGGACACACAGATCAAGAACACTCGCCAGTAGAAGATCTACCTATATCGGGTTGTCAAAGCTGGCCAACTCCTTCACCAAGGCAAGTGGCTCACCAGTGATGAAGTTCAACAGAAATTTCCCCATCTCATGGAGGCACTCAATGCAATGGGGACCATTGCTTCCTAAGGGGGGAGGAATGATCTACATGGATATTGGTGGTCACACGCCTATTCTACTTGGACCCCAAACACTATCTCTTTCAGTTTTTTGGTTTCTTTAATTTTAACACAATTTGCTATTTTTGCCAGTTTTTCGGGTCCTTGTCTACAGAAGCCATTTTGATGCTCTAAACGACATTTTTAGGGAGAACGAAGAGACCAAAAATACCCCAAATTGACTTGCCACTTTATTTCGGCCTCCTCTTCGAAACGAGGTATGATGATAGCCAAACAGAGATCGTATGCCAAAGTTATGACCCCAGGAAGTTGATGTACCAATTTACCCAAATGGGGCCCACATTTTTGGTGCTTCATCTCCTAAGGTTAGGTTTTTGGATGTTTAGGGTTTTCCATTGTTTCTTAATAATAAATAGGCCTTTGAGCCTCATTGTAACATAGTTCAGAGGCATGTAGCCACCACATCTATTCTCAAAGATAAGCTACCATCACCCGAGTTAGTTTATTTCCATTCTATTTGTAAGCATATTTTAGTATTATGATATTAATGAAATGAAGTGTTATTTCTATTGCATTCTTTTTTATTTATGGTTATATGTGTATTTGTTGCATTCTTTTTTAAGTTCAGATCAAAATCGATGATTGGAAGCTTTCTTTAGTTACCCACATGAAGACAAAATATCATGCATGCAGTAGGTTTGCTATGAATATTTAAATCAAGCCCAAAAGAAACTCATGTGAATACAGTCCAAATAATACTTAGATATATACAAGGAATCATAGATTATGTCTTATGGAATCCAAAGGAAAAAATCCTACTGTCATAGCTTATACATATGCAAATTGGGTTGGAGGTGTTGATGTTAAGAAGAGCATCAATGGGTGGGCCTATTTAGTCAATTTTCTAGTCTCCTAGCTTAGAGAGAAACAAACATTCATTTCTCTATCCACAACTAATTCACAATATATTGCAGCAGTATCATGTGATACCCAAGTCTTATGGATGGACCGAAATCTCAAAGATCTTCAATAAAATGGTAATTAGGTTGTACCCATCATGTGTGACAAGAATAGTGTTATCAATATCTCAAAAAAAAACATGTTATGCATTATAAAAAAAAAGCACATTCCTATCACATACCATTTTCTTCAAGAAAAAGTTGATCACACTGTTCGATTGGAATACATTCCAACAAAAGTAAAACTTGCAGAAATATTTACCAAATATCTAGCTAGAGAAAGTTTTGAATATCTTAGACATAAAATGGCCATAATTTCTTCCTCAAAAAAGGGAATGATTCACTAATCGCAATTAAAAATCATGTTGATAACAAATAGAGTTCATGGAAAGAGTCCACATTAGCATAGGGGGAGTATATTCCCTTCACCATTGATGTTAAAGGGTGATAATAAGAAGATATAAGGAGAAGATCACTCAACATCCAAAGAGAAAATAACCACAGAAATTTTGAGGTCAGAAATGGGCCTCAAAACAAAAATGTACAACCAAAATAAACTTTATAAGAAATAATAGCATTCAATATGATGATGTCAAAATGCGAGATGATTCACCATTTTTGGAGTAAAAAGTTAAAAAGATTAAAAAATAAAAAATAAAAAAAAAAACATTTTCAACTTGTATTTACATCTTATCTCCCCTACGATTTTACTGAAATTTCAAGCAAGAGCACTTGTTGGATGCATAATTTATTTCCTTGTCCAACGAGTACCCATATTGCATACTTTCAATGGACTCTACTACACAAAAAATGAGAAATACATGAAAAACGTGATTGCAATCACGTTTTTCATGTATTTCTAATTTTTTGTGTAGCAATTACATTTTTCATGTATTTCTAATTTTTCGTGTAACGGGGTCTATCAAAAGTATGCAACATAGGTACTCCTTGAATGAGGAATTAAATTATGCATCCAATTTGGGTGTTCCCTCTAAAATTTTATGATGTAATTTAATCTTATTTTAGTATTTCCACTATATTTTATAATATTCTTTATGAGACCCATTTTATACCTCAAAATTTCTTTTAATGAGGGGGAGTACATTCGCCAATAGATAGAAGGTGTCTAGCCCAAGATCATTAATGACTAATAGATATCTGGTGGTATTTGAATCAATGCCAAAGGGGGAGATTGTTTGAGTTTTCATTGATGTTAGTTGCAATTTCATTCAAGTCATAGTCCAGTAGCATGGGATATTGATGTCAAGTTGAGGGAGATCTTGTTGAACATTCATGATTGAAGTAAATGTGGTCTATTGGTCAACTTATCTTTGCATGAATTTATCTTCAATTATTTTGATAAGATAAGAATGAAAATGGTTAGATAGATATGCCTTTCAAATTGCTTGTATGGCTGTTACAAAACCTCCCAAGGAATGAAGTCGAAAGCAACTTTGAAGTGAAGTCAGTTTAGTAACAACTTCAAGGCAATTGGGCATATAGATTCATCAAAGGATTCATTGAGGCATCTATGCATTTGGTAATCCCAGATGCATCAAAATATTTATTGGGTGAATGAGGCGAATGTTAGATTAGTTGTATTTATCCAAGCTTTGAGGTCATCTAGGCATTTGGGCCTCTAGGGTTGTGCTCACTATTCATATATTTGGATCAAAGGGATGTTGATTTAGGTAGATTTATTTTGTCTTTGAGGTCCCTTGTACAGATAATACCTACACCTGGTAGATGAGGATGGCATGGAGATAGTTGGTAGGTACACATGGTGGAAGTGATGATGTGGCACCCTAAGGTGAGGACACGTGATAAGTGGATTTGAGATTTTTGGGTGGTCAAGTGGCCCTTTTTTTAGTGAGACGTGGAAATTATGTGGTATTGACGTAGCACGATCAACTGCAATGAAAATAAGGTGGAAGTGTTTTGAGACTTCTTAGAATGATTCTCTAAAGAGTTCTTGGAATGATTCACTAATTTCAGTTAAGAATCATGTTGATAACAAATAGAGTTCATGGAAAGAGTCCACGTTAGCATAGGGGGAGTATATTCCCTTCACCATTGATGTTAAAGGGTGATAATAAGAAGATATAAGGAGAAGGTCACTCAACATCCAAAGAGAAAATAATTACAGAAATTTTGAGGTCAGAAATGGGCCTCAAAACAAAAATGTACAACCAAAATCAACTTTATAAGAAATAATAGGATTCAATATGATGATGTCAACCATGCGGGATGATTCGCCATTTTTGGAGTAATAAATTAAAAGTATTAAAAGGATTAAAAAAAAAACAAAATATATTTTCAGCTTATCTCTCCTACGATTTTAATGAAATTTCAAGCAAGAGCACTTGTTGGATGCATAATTTATTTCCTTGTCCAATGAATACCCATGTTGCATACTTTCAATGGACCCTACTACACAAAAAATGAGAAATACATGAAAAACGTGATTGCAATTACGTTTTTCATGTATTTCTAATTTTTCGTGTAACGAGGTCTATAAAAAGTATGCAACATAGGTACTCCTTGAATGAGGAATTAAATTATGCATCCAATTTGGGTGTTCCTTCTAAAATTTTATGGTGTAATCTAATCTTATTTTATTATTTCTACTATTATTTTATAATATTATTTATGAGACCCATTTTATACCTCAACATTTTTTTTAATGAGGGGGAGTACATTCTCCAAATAGATAGAAGGTGTCTACCCCAAGATCATTAATGACTAATAGATATCTGGTGGTATTTGAATCAATGCCAAAGGGGGAGATTGTTTGATTTTTCATTGATGTTAGTTGCAATTTCATTCTTGTCATAGTCCAGTAGCATGGGATATTGATGTCAAGTTCAGTGAGATTTTGTTGAACATTCATGATTGAAGTAAATGTAGTCTATTGGTCAACCTATATTTGCATGAATTTATCTTCAATTATTGTGATAAGATAAGCATGAAAATGGTTGGATAGATATGCCTTTCAAATTTCTTGTATGTCTATTACAAAACCTCCCAAAGAATGAAGTAGAAAGCAACTTTGAAGTGAAGACAGTTTAGTAACGCCTTCAAGGCAACTGGGAATACAGATTCATCAAAGGATTCATTGAGGCATCTATGCATTTGATAATCCTAGATGCATCAGAATATTTATTGAGTGAATGAGGCGAATGCCAGATTAGTTGTATTTATCTAGGCTTTGAGGTCATCTAGGCATTTGGGCCTCTAGGGGTGTGCTCACTATTCATATAGTTGGATCAAAGGGATGTTGAATTAGTTAGATTTATTTTGGGTTTGAGGTCCCTAGTACAGATGATACCACCACCTGGGAGGTGAGGATGGCATGGAGATAGTTGGTAGGTACACATGGTAGAAGTGATGATGTGGCACCCTAAGGTGAGGACACATGATAAGTGGATTTGAGATTTTTGGGTGGTCAAGTGGCCCTTTTCTGAGTGAGACGTGGAAATTATGTGGTATTGACGTAGCATGTTAGGTGTAGAGGAATTGCAATGAAAATAAGGTGGAAGTGTTTCAAGACTTGTGCTAGGGAGCAATTTGTCAAGGCTTTGTAGTTTTAGCAAATATGGATGATAAACGAAAGAGTTCTTGTTTTTTTATTATTTTGTCTATCATACTTCTAGTTAAGGTCAGACAAGGCTCATGATCAGGTAGTGAGTGGTGAGAAGTAAATGTAGATTTCCTCATCATATGCCATAGGAAAATTTGACAACAGGTAGTGGTTCCATCCCTTGGATCGTTGTTGAGGGAAGTTGTAACTAATGAGCAGTAAACAATAATAGATTGCATAATCCCATCAACAAGGGAACATTGCATTTTGAATTCTCGATCTAGCGGAAACTGATAGAAAAATATTTGAGAAGATCAATTTTTATTCATCAAATGATAGAAAGTGGACCCCCTCGTCTTTATTATAGTTCAGATAGTCAATGGGGACTAATGTCGTTTCATCGTCATCAATTTTAGCTAGATCATGATATATATTAGTGTGCATTAACAAGGTGTGAGTTATTTAATTACATCTACAATAAATTATAACCCCCATTTCCCCCTCCCCCACCACACCCCCCCCTTTTATTAAAGTTTGGATAGTTAGGTGTACCCCGAAGTGTCTTCATTTTTGTTGATGTTCATTAGATCATTTAGTGCACTTTAGAAGTTGGTGGTTGTTTAACCTCAGAACCTAAGCACCTTTGGGGCTTTAGCACTCAATCCCAACCCTAAGTTGTGAAGTGCATAGTGTCAAAGTATTCGGTGCCAAAGTCAAATGAAAAGATACTTAGGCATCCAGGGATTAGCCCATAAAATAGCGTCAACTACTACACTAGAGAGGCAACATAATAAGAATGTGATCTCAACACTCAATCTTATAGAATGATGGTGAAGCCCCTAGAATTAGGGATAATCTTAAAAGTAATCCAAGTATTTGAATATCTAGTAAGACACTCAAGTGGAATTGGACCCAAATTCACTGAAGCATTCATAAAGGTGGTCACACTGCGTCATTTCGTGGATATAAAGTTAATCCCCTGAGGTTCCAAGGAGCTATTAATTTTAATCCTATCCGTGCTATCTAGATTGACTCTCTAATAGAAGACATTGAAGTAATACTCAAGGTTTTATGGATGATCCTATAGGGAATTTCATCCCTCCTATGAATTTGTTGATATAGTTTAGCATAAATAAGCCAATTTTTTTTTGAAGTTGAGTGTGAATTCGATCAATTGAGATAGAAATATTTTTTTCTTGTGTAATTGTTTGGTGGTTCCATGGTATGGAAGATGGAAATAAGTCTAAGACATAAATTTTATTGAAGACATGTGATCACGGAAGAGGTTAAAAGATAAAGTCAAGGAATACATGTGAAGCAATTCAATCCGAGTGCAACTAAATGCTATGTAATCTAGGAGCAACATACAAGGATTGTGCATGAAACTAATTTGAGGATATATAACATGGAGTGATGTGCAAGACAAAAGAGTAGCACAAAACAAAGCTAATGACATAAACGAAGAATTTAGTTAAGCCTTTTTAGTTGGTTTGAGTAAAACATTTCAGGGGATTAGTTCTTCCTTATTGTCGGTGATAATAAAACATTTCAGGGGGTTGGTGCCTCCTTCTAGTCAATGGCAGTGAAACATTTCAGGGGGTTGGTACCTCCTTCTAGTTAGTGCAAGCATAACATTTCAAGGGGTTGTCGTATTCTTCTAGTTGGGGTTAAAAAATCAATGTAACAATAGATTAATGCCTACAAGACCATTCATAATAAAAAAAAGTTTTGATATATATTTTCATGTTGTTAACGTGATTGATATTATATGTGCATTCAAGTGTTTTGATTGGTTAAAATTGTCCATTATACTAATTTACCCCCTCCCCTCTCTTAGTATAATCATATTTGCAACATTATGTTCAACTTGTTTTAGATTTGGAATCACCTTAATCAATCTCATTTACATTTTAGTATCTATGTTCACCATTTTGATCACTAGAATCTCATTAATTTTTGTTGAATGTAACATGTATCCAATTCATTTTAGTTAGAATTAATGCTTATATGCTTGTTACATATTGTTAATTGTTGTGAGTTTTTAGGTTAGTTATTTTTAGTTAATTTGTTAAATGTAACCTGTATCCAATTCATTTTAGTTAGAATTAATGCTTATATGTTTGTTACATGTTGTTAATTGCGGTGAATTTTTAGATTAGTTATTTTTAGTTGATCAAATCCAGTTCTATCCGATCTAGTTTAGTCTGTAATCTATTCTCATATATAATCTTTGTATGATATATAAAAATATAGGAAGATCTATGTTTAATTTGCAACTATGTTTTTCATTTAGTACGAGAGCTAGAAGGTCGTATATTTGATAAGATCGATCCCAGATCTTAGTTGAACTTATGTCTCGAATCTATGTATGATTGTTAACACAAAAGTGCTTTTAAGAAGATTTTTCCGGTAAAATAAAAAATATAGATGCTAAAATACTTTCCTCATGGCCACTTTTGATTACCATGACGAATGTCGTTCAATTTGTAGTGCTGACACGTTTCTTAAACTGTTACAGAGACGATGGAAGAGTGGGGTTACATAGGGACAGGGCTGGGGCTCTTGGTTGGAATCATTGGACTGGACATAGGCCTAAAAGCTATAATTATGGCGCTCACTTTGATCGGTGAAGTTATTCGGCTTCTTAAAGAACGGAACCAAGGAAATGAAATTCCACACATCGGCTTCTTAAAGAACGCACCAAGATAATGTTGTATTCCCTGGGCTCTCTAGTTTCGTTGATCGTACTGATGGTTAAAGTCATTGCCTGTATGGCAGCCTGTAACAGAGAAAAGAGGTACGTTTTGGGTAAAGTTTTTACAAGTTTGATATAATTATCCTCCCTACGATATATTGATAATTAAGAGTTGAGATTTGATATTTTTTATTTTATTATATATATTTATTTATTTTGTGAGACAGAGATTTGTTTTTATTAAAATTTATCCCCATAGAAGTTAAAAAAAATAACGTTTTTGTGATTCACAGTTTTTAACATGAGATCATTTTCTTACCAAATTTCGTTTGTTATTATGATATCTCTTAAATTTTATTTAGCTCAATTATGATTATGTAATTATATGGATAGGTATGATTATTTGGAGATTTTTATAATTTTAATTATTGATAGATGTGATTATTTTGGAGATTTCCATAATTTTAGTTTAATTGTCCATAATTATTAAATAGATAATAATAGATTATAAATCCTAATTTGCTAACCATTTAATTTTTATATTCAAATTAGTTATCGTGATTTTCCTAACCGTTTGTGCTAGTTTTTATATCGAAATTGGCATTCTTTCAAAGATGTATTTTGTTAGTTACTTATCATGCCTTTCCTAAACTCCGTTCCTCATGTAAAATGTAATTAGGATTATGCAAATTTTATGTTGAAATTGGCATTGTTGTGCTCAACAATCCCTAACATTGAATGCCAAGTAAGTAGATGTCTCGAATATTGAATGCTAAGAGAGCAGATGTCCCTTCAACGAGATATTTGTTACATATTTTAAATATGATCTTTCAAATATAATTTTTCCCTCGAACATAAGTTTTTCTCAATAACCTGTCCCAACCATAATAACTCTCGTAATTCGATGTAAAATGTGAAATATGTCATACAAGTTTAAGGAATTCAAACCTTACGTGTTTAGATTTACACACCGCAAACTCTCATATCTCGTTGTCAAATGTATCATTTATGTAAAATTCATAAATATTGATTGTATACGCTTAAGATCATTATATTCTACACTTAAAACCTTCCCCTTTACACTATTTGTCAAGAAACCTAACTGCACATTCAATGTGAACCAAAATTTTAAAATAGCTATGGCTCTTTCTACGATGATACAAACAAAAGTTATAAAAAAGAAATGTGTTAGAATTGGTACAAAAGAAGGCCTATTAAATGGAAGGTGGTGTTAGAATTAATGGAGAAAGCTAAACTTAGATTACTGTTATGATGATGATAGGATTGAGACTCTAATCTTAGATCTCAAATCTTACTATCTAGGGAGTGGTTGAAACCACCTTGATTATGTGAAAGCCTATATGTACTAGGCTGTTGAAAATAGATTGTGTATTGTGTGTAGTGCTTGGGCACTCTCCAAATATCTCACTTAGAGAGCCATTTAATTAATAGAATATTCAATTTTTATCATGGTATCAGAGCTTCAGGGTTGTCAATAGCACGACTGAGGCAAAATCATCACTTATATTAGAGGCATAAACGCGCCGATCCCATTGTGGAACTACGCACTTTTTTATTTTGTCAGTCGTTGTAGACGTGAAGTGTACAGTTGCAAAGATCTTCGCGAGACCATGGTGTATAAAAGCGCCAATTATGCAAACAGAAAACAAGGCTGCGTGTTCAAGGAAGGCGGTGACTGTGCTATCGCCGATGATTGAAGACTAGATCTATGGGGAGCGCATGGAGAAACAAAGTTGCACGGAGCTTCTGATCTGTCATTTACTTCTGAAGTGTTTTAGATTAAGCAACAACCTGATTTCTTAGCTGCGCGATAAGTTTTTTTCAAGAATATTTGCATCTTCCATCGAACCTCTACAACACATTCTCCCCAACAAGGCCCACACTTGTTTTTCTTGGTAGCCTCCATAACCTGTCTCAGAAACCCCTCCGGACTGCATCGTGCGTGTTGTGGCTGCTCTTCATCTTTCATCACAAAGCAGGTGAAGTTCACAACTATTCGGTGTTTCTTAAACATGCGTGCATGACCGTGTGGGCAAGCACTTTAACCTGAGGCACCCAACTTACAAGCAACACTCGATCTTTGATTCGTTCTTCAAAGCTATCCGGTAAAACTGCAAGCTTCCCATCTTCGATGTCTCAGTGGAGAACCCACAAAGAATTTGATGAAAAATCCACGTATAGCCAGCAGCTGCGCCAAATTCATGAGAGCGTTAACATGACCTTGCGCAGGAAATGGCAAAATCACTGTGTGGTAGCTGTGGCGTGGTCAAAGGGAGAAACATCTGATCTGCTCCTGAGGATAAGGTTGTTGCAGTCTACCAAGAAGGTTTTGTCTTGATTGAGGCTGAACAGTCTAAGGCCAGCACTATGTTGATCATGGATTAGTGGTGCCGCGTGGATTCAATTACTAGTGCCTTCAATCGTTGTAGATTCGTGGTGTCATGGATTGGTAGACCTGCCTCTAGGTGTAGCATAAAAGAGTGAAAATCATTGCAGGATCGGAGGAGGGTGGTTGATTGCAGAACGTTGGTTTATATTTTCAGTGGTAGCTTGTTCATCCATGTGGCAATGTTTCTCTTGTAGCAGATTTGTCCTCAAAATTTAATTGTTTGAGAAACTTAAGTTGCCAGTAATGGAGATCCCAAAATTAACTCGATAAATTTTCTTGTAAATTATTATATGCCACAGAAAATGAGATTTTTTTTTTTGCTGATTTGAACCCATCTTCAGAAATATATGCATCAGAATTAGATATTGAGAAAGCTTGTGAGAGGCCATTTAGTTGCTCGTCGCTAGAGCCGAGGGCACTAAGACCTACGTGGCACAAAAGCCACAGTCTACAAGGTTCTACAATTGAAGAGCTTCCAAAGGGAGAATTTCCCCCTGCGTGGTAACCGGGTTGTTGGAGCTTGTTAGAGGACCATGTGGGGTCGAAAAAAGAATATCGAAGCGAGATAAGCTGGACTTTAACAACATGTCTATATTTTTAGATATTTTTGATTCTTATGATGATGATTTTTTCACGTGGGCATTCGGAGGCATTAGCATGGGCAGTATGTTCGAGTCAGAAGAAATTTTAGAAAAACAATGTGGTTCTGTTGATGACCACGAGAATCAAGAGGCACAATCTGTTATGCAAGATCCTGAGCATGAAGACATAAGAGCTGACCTTCAGGAAGGGTGTAAAGAGGAACAAAGTGTTGAAGATCAATGGGACGAGCCACATGAAGATGATTACAAAGACGTGGCAGAAGAAGACAAAGCTGGAGAGAATTTAGATTATGATGATCTCATTAATATTTCTGTGTGTGCAGACGTTACATCAATGAATGATGAAGACATTGTAGCTGACTTTCAGATGGTTGACACCGGAAATAGTGAGAGGGAAAATTCTCCTATCCAGCCTGTCACAATCTTGAGAAGGGCGAGAATAAGAATTCAAGCTTTCCATCACTGGGGAAGAAATGAGGTGTAGAGATATCACTACCTCATGGCGAGGAAAGCAAAGATGAAGCCTTGACTCAAGATGAACAAGTATGGGCTTTGCTGCAAGAAGACAAAAATGAAAACCTCTATTATCAAGTTGTTTCATTTTTTAATTGTGAGCATAGCTGAGACTAGACCAATAGGCATATGTTATTGTTCAATACCCTTTCTCCATTAAGCGGGAGTGTTGGAATGAATGGAGAAAGCTAAACTTAGATTATTGTTATGATGATGATAGGATTGAGACTCTAATATTAGATCTCAGATCCTACTATCTAGGGAGTGGTTAAAACCACCCTGATTGTGTGAAAGCCTATATGTACAGAGGTGATTGGATTGCAATATTGTGCAATAGTCTCATAAGGTGAAGGAAAAATAAATATTGACTGTATAATGAGGGATTTTGGCATCTATTATCTCAGGATACGACAAGAAGTCCCCACTCTCTAATTTAAGTAATGCTCTCAACAAGCCAACCAACGTAGTTTATGGAGATGTAGATCAGTGTAGAGATTTTAGTAAATATAAGAAAAGTAGAAGCAGAAGAAGCCTATATAGGTCTAGTATAGAATACTGGAGTGAGAAGGCATGGGAAACGAAAAGATATCAAGCTATATTAAAGGAGTTTTCTTGCGATTCTAATTATTTCAGTGATTTCCAGTCCTCTAGGACAACTTCTGACTCAACCAACAAAGAGGCCAAAGTTGATTGTCCTTATTCAACTTTGACACATACTTCTAGCACTCCCAGAGTTAAGATGCTTACAAACATTGAATTAGATGAGTTGAATGGGTGTCTTTATCTGGGATTCAGTTTCAATTATGAAGAAATGTCTGAGCTCTCAATACCTTGCTAGCCTTGGAGTTATGTTATGCAATCGGCCAACAGTTTCAAGATGACCACCATAATTTTTTTTGTCTTGTGTCTACTCTTGATAAAAGGAAATATCCAAACAATGAGGGATATTCATAATCTCCTATTGCCAAGTGGAAAATCTCCATCACAAGAGATGATCCCTAACAAGTGAAGGAACAATTGAAATTTTGGGCTCAAGTTGTGGCCGATATTGTTCATCTTTGTGGCTAATACTTAAAAAATGAAAGCAAAATCTCTATCTAAGGCTTAATCTGTGAGATATTATGTCATATTTTGTTGGAGAGTGATGAAGTCTAGTCATTTCCATTTCATAGATATATCTATAGTGCTGCTAGAAAACTATATGACCTTTACATTTGCAACAATTTATTCTTCTTCTTGTATCGAGAATCCTCCTTTACTCCCGCCCTTTATTACTATATCAATTGACTTATAAATGTGTTCCTATAATTTTTTGTGACAAAAAAATTAACATTTCAAAAATCAAATATTTAGTGATATGATGCTTATTCCCAAGAAAGTTAATTGTTTTGAATCTTGCACGTTCTTCCAATTCAACAATAATGATAGAATAGCTCATTTTTTTCCTATTTAAGATATTGCTACAATTCATATTTCAATTAACTCTTCTTTTGGACACTGTGCAGATGACTTTCATGGAAAAACGCCTCAATACATATCTAATTCTTCTGAGTTTAAGATGTTCAATATATAGTTGATGTGAAATTTCAACCGGGGCCACCCTATCCATTTCGCCTTGGCAACTCTCCTAAAGTTCTGTCATCACCTCATGTATCTCTGCCACATCCTCTAACTTCCCAACCTGATCACATAATTCTTTAAAGGGTGCTAGCTCAATGGAAGAGAACCTAATTTATATGCAGGACATTAGTAGTTTGATTCCATTGTGCCCTAATATGAATTGATCAATGATATTGTTGTTTATTTTTAAATAAAAACATTTTATATTGATTTATATCAATGGTGAGATATTTTTCTGGATTCATTGTTTTATATTGTCTTTAAAGAGACAACAACATATTGTCTCTATAAAGACAATATGTCTTTAATCCAAATTATTGTCTTTGAAGACAAAAAAATGGAATTGTCTCTTAAGAGACATTAACACTTGTGCTATATATTGTCTTTTTAAAAACAAATTTTTAAAACATTAATTTGAGACACTCGCTTAAAAGCAATATTTAAGACAAAATACAAATTTCTTTTTGCCTCAAGTTAAAACAATTTACCAAAAAATTATCTCAAATATTGTCTTAAAACCCCTTTGTTGTAACATCCACACCTCCACACTCCACTTTACACAAATTGAACCCTTTTTGAAAAAAAAAAAAATTATTATTCGCCCTTGTTATTATTATTAAGTGTCTTACCGAAACCTGGTGGGTCATTCACGCACAAGTGCACAAGTTCATCAATGGGATGGAATGCTTTTTTTTAAAAGTGAGCCTTCATGCACATAAATGCTATATTGCTTCATTCTAAGACATAGCCGGCCCATGTATGCCATCTCGTCACAAGTCCTAAAGGTTTAGGTCTTGAGAATCATTCGGTTCGGTGTTTTGACTTCACAAATAAACCATTAACCATTTGCTTCTCACCGACATTGGAATTCTCATTTTCTCCCTTTTATGATCTTGTGTACTAAACATTTCTATGGCATATTAAAAAGTTTGCATTGGTTTTTGTTTGTGATAGTCATGAATTTATTACTCTTTGATTATTATTTTTTGTGATAGTCATGTATTCATTATGCTTGGGTAGTTCTTGGCCTTTTTAATAAAGCAAGAATATTGAATTTTGCAGGTCTCAAGGGGATAAAATGACTATTCCGGTGACTATGCCGTTAAACCCAGTTCGTCAACCCAACTATTCACGTTAATGTGGGACCACCATCATAAACTAAAGTCACATGACTTAAAAGAATGGACAAACTGACTGTTATTTCGATGTTTGATTAAATAAAAACGGCTTGAAAAACAATGGACAAACTGATTGTTATTTCGATGTTTGCTAGTTTTCTGAACAATTATGCTGTTTCCTGATCGGGTATCAGATGATATGTGGCCGGTATGCTGTTTCCTGATCGGGTATCAGATGATATGTGGCTCCGGCTACAGATCTATATATCAGTTATGTGTACATCGATTATTTATATTGACTCAATATAAAATATTATATTTTTTTTCCTGCTCAAAAAAATATAAATATTTGATGTAATTAGTTTTATTTCTATGAATTAATTCTAATTATTTTAGTCTTATTCATATTTATAAAAATTTAATTAATTATGTTAATCCAATAAATGTATTCTTCGCTGTGAGAAGCCTTTGAGTCTCCAATCCTGAAGTTTGCCAATTTTTGTCTTCCTTTCTTTCTAGTTGGTATCAGAGCAAAATGGTGTGACTATTTGTTTTGGAATTGTTCAATTGAAGAATTTGAGAGAAGCCCAGGAGATGTGTGTGGTCGAGCAGGGTCATAGCCACGTTTAATTTTATGTTAAACCAAGTTGGTGAACCCCGTCATGAAGCAGCATAGAATCATGTTAGACTTCGTGCTTCCAAGTTCACATTTGGCGTTATTGTGACACCATCATCATAAACTAAAGTCACATGACTTAAAATAATGGACAAACGGACACTGAAGTCACGTGACTTGAAAAATAATGGAGAAACGGATTGTTATTTAGATGTTTGATGTAATTAGAGATTAGTTTTTTTTATTTCTGGGAATTAGTTCTAATTATCTTACTCTCATTCATATTTATAAAGATTTAATTAATTATGTTAATTCAACGAATATATTCTTAGTTGTGAGAAGCTTCTGGGTCTCCAATCCTGAAGTTTGCTAATTTTTGTTTTCCTTTTTTTCTAGACATAAATATAGAAGATAGTCAGGACATTTTACAGGAGAAGCTCTAAATTTTGATCTAAAAAATTTCAAGTTGTTATTTGTGTTTATTGTTGCATTGTCCGCTGAAATGGATGATGCTAATACATGGTTTGTGGACTTTGAAGTGTCGATTCATATGACATGCAATAAGGACACGTACAAAAACTTCAAGGAAATTAGCAATGGTGTAAACATCTACCTTGGAGATGATCATGCATATAAGACTATGGGATATGGAGATATACCCATGACTTTACCCAATGGTAGCATTAGATGCATCTATAATGCTATGTATGTACCTGGGATCAAGAAAAAAATGATCTCTATGTCTACAATTACATATAAAAACCTGAAGGTTGAATTCTTTAAAACACATTGCATAGTGAAAGATTTGTTGGATCACTGCAAACCAATGGCTTCAGGAGTCAAAGTCAGAGGCTTGTACAAGTTTGATGTTAACAACAAAAGTCATCATGCAGTGACTTCTACAACTATGTCAATTGAAATTCTTTGGCATCACAGGTATGGTCACATCAATTATCATGATTTATTGTTGCTGCAGAAACAAAATATGGTTGAAGGTCTCCCTATGCTAAAAATAATATGTTGCTTGTGAAGGTGGTGCATTAGGTAAAATTCACAACGATGAATTCCCTTCTAATTCTGATAGGAGAATAAGACATGTATTACAACTTGTGCATTATGATGTTTGTGGACCAATGCAGACCAGATATTTAGGAGGAGCCTATTATTTTTTTTTGTTTATTGATGATTGCATAAGGTACACATAGGTGTACTTCCTCAGGAAAAAGAGTGATGTTTTTTAGTACTTCAAAGAATTAAAAAAAAAAGGAGAGAAGCATACAGGGAATTTTATAAAGATTCTCTGCTCAAATCAAGGGGGATAATACATATTAGGGAACTCAGTCAATTACTGAAAGGATCATGGACTAATGCGACAATTCACAATACCCTACAGTCCAAAGTAGAATGATGTTGCAGAAAGGAAAAACAGGACATTGGTGGAGTGTACATGGAGTATGATCAAAGGTAAGAACCTCTCAAATTATTTTTGGGCAGAAGCCATTAGTATTGTTGTTTATCGAAATAATAGAAGTCCGACGAGGTATCTTGATTTCAAGGCTCCATTCGAAGCTCTGTATGGTTTTAAACCAACGATTGATCATTTGAGGATATTTGGGTGTAATGCCTTTGCACATATTCCAAAGGAGAACAGAAAGAAACTTTATGCTAAAGGTATCAAATGTATTTTTGTAGGATACTGTTTAGAATTTAAAGCATATAAAATGTTTGATCCATATACTCACAAAGTATTTGCGAGTAGAGATGTAATTTTCCATGAAGAAGTAGATGAAGGAAATAAGGATAACGAAAATGAAATATGACACATTCTTCCTGAAGTTGATGACAATAAAGCAAAAGAAAAAGCAGAAGACAGTGAGAAACAAAATCTTGGGGAGGAATCTAGCGATGTGGACATCATCACCAGTCAGATCCTAATCATAAATGGAGAAATACTTTCAGAGAATACAGGTGAAAGTAGTGAAGCACGCAGGAAATCTATTCGGCAAAATCGACTACCTGAAAGGTACAAGGACTATGCTCTCATGACCAATGCTTTGAATGTCATAGAACCCATACATTTTAATGAAGCTATTGAATATGAAGAGTGGAGAAAAGTTATGGATGAAGAATATGAATCTATAATTAAAAATAAAACCTCGGAATTGACTGAAATTCCTAAAGGAAAAGAGCCCATATATAGGATGCAAATGGCTATACAAACCCAAGTTTAAAGAAGATGAAAGTATAGATAAATATAAAGCTAGATTGGTCGCAAAAGGGTACTCTTAGAAAGATGATTGATTATGAAGAAACACTTGAACCTGTATCTAAATTGAACACTATTAATTTGATAATTACATTAGCTACAAAGTATTATTGGAATTTACACCAACTAGATGTAAAATCTTCTTTTTTTAATGTTGACTTAAAGAAGGAGGTGTATTTGACATAACTTGAAGGGTTTGTCAAAAAAGGGCAAGATCATTTAGTTTGTAGATTAAGGAAAGATTTGTATGGGAAAAAACATGCACCTAGGTCATGGTATCAAAAGATAGATTCTTTCTTTTTCCAGTAGGGTTTTATGAGAAGCCAAAGTGATCCAAATTCGTATACCAAATTTGATGCAAAGGGGTATGTGGTGCTGATTTCTTTATATGTTGATGATTTAATCACTATAGGAAATTCAGTGAAGTTAATTAATGAAATTAACATGCAGATGTCACAAGTATTCGAGATGAAAGATCTCGGTGAGTTGCATTAATGTTTAGGCCTTGAAGTTTGACGAGATGTTGGTCAGACTTTTGTTTCACAGGGTAAGTTTGCTAGAGAAGTGTTTAAAATGTTTAATATGGATTAGTGCAAAGATACTTTTGTTCCTATGCAATAGAATGTGAAGTTTCATCTTGATGATGGTTCAAAAGAGGTTGATGGTACATTTGACAGACATGTAGTTGGAAGTCTGAATTATCTTACCACCACTAGACCTGATATTGCACATTCAGTTAATGTGCTGAGTCAATTTATGACCAGACCTTTAAAAATCCATTGGATAGCAACGAAAGAAATACTCAGGTATCTTAAAGGTACAATTGGTTTTGGTCTTAAATATACCCATTCATTTGGTGTTAAGAGGATAGGTTACTTATATTTAGATTGGGCCAGTAATTCGGATGATAGAAGATCTACTACAGGTTATGCATTCAGTGTTGGATATAAGATTATTTCATGGAGCAGCAAGAATAACCCAACTATATCTTTTTCATCTACAGAGACAGAATATAAAGCTTTTTGTGCAACAACTTGTGAAGTTGTTTGGTTGAGGCGAGTTCTTCAAGATGTTGGAGAAGAACAAAAGCATACTATAGTGATCAAGTGTGAAAACCAGAGCTCAATCAAGTTGGAAAATAATTTGATTTTTCATGCAAGGACAAAGCATGTTGATGCCCAAATTCATTTTATTAGAGAAAAGATATAGTCTAAGGAAATTTTTATTGAATATTGTAATACTTGTGAAAATGTTGCTGACATTTTCACAAACATTTGAATCGTTTAGAGAGGTGCTAGCAATCCTTTCTCCATTAAGGGGGGAACTTGAAAATCATGGAGAAACAGATTTTTGTTTACATGTTTTCTTCAATTACGAATTAGTTCCTAATTTCTAGGAATTAGTTCTAACTATCCTAGTCCTATGCATGTTTATAAAGATGTAATTGATTATGTTAATTCAATGAATGTATTCACAGTTGCAGACAACCTCAGGTCTTGTCTCTTAAGATTTACCAATTTCATTTATCTCTTAGTCTTCCTTTCTTTCTAGTACATGAAAGTTGTTAAGGTTAATGGAAAATTTTGTGGGGGATTGCAGAAGGCATGCAACTTGGTCATTTCTACTATTTTGGAATAATATCATCCTCGCCCAAAATGCCCCATGTGTTCAAATATTCCCCCAAGAAAATGAATACCCAATAATATGGTACATAATGCAAAAATTTATCGACCGTTCATCAATCTTGTTAACTTGCATCAATCTTGTTCACTTGGAATCACGTAATAACTTTCATTTCAAGTTTAAAATATTCATCTAAGTTTTCCTTTTCAATTAGATGCACGTGGGAAGGGTGGAATGCAGTGGATATATCTCCTTCTCATTACTATCCAATGCATCCACCTTGCCATTTCAGAGGAAGTTCAACACGCGGAGGTACTTCGCACTCATCACAATGAATGAATTTCCTCTGAAATGGCAATTCAAGCACTACAGAGAGAAATGTGAACAAAATGGTTTTAAATGGATATCGACCCCCCACCCTTACGTGTATTAGAAAAATATGTGACAGTTTTTTATTAGAGCAATGTTTAAATATTAGAGCATTTGAGATGTTTTCTTCTATTTCAAAGCTAATAGCTCGAGCAAAACAACGAAGCCAATCGCTATAACAAACCCCCAATTCAACAGGGAAACTTGAAACCATACCCACAATGAAGCTTTCAGAAAAATCCGATGGTAAGGAATCCATCTCACCCTGATTTGATATTGAACGAGCGCCCGCCATTGTTGCCTCTCACTGCAAAAATGATAACTAAGGAAAAATATGATAAAGCATGTAGAGATAAAGAAGCAAAAATGATGGAAAGCCATAACAGAGAGCTCAAATCCGGAATCCATTCTTTACAGGTAGGTTCTTCTCATTCTCATCATAAACAAATTCCTTGAAAAAAAATAGAAACAATATTAATATAGTTGAAAATGCGATGTGGTTGAAAATGATGATATAAAAGTGATTTATTGTGTGCTCTTAAAGAAAAGTTGAAAATGGTACACTAAATGAGGTATATCCAAGCAGCCACCAACTCGCAATTGGTTCATATTGTACATTTTTTACACCTAGATAAATAGTTTTATGGCCCATACCGACTGGGCAGCTGCATATTTGTTATGTAACTTTTACTTAGTCTCTTTGAGCTAATCCTTTAACCAAATGCATCTGTGCTTATATAAAGTTATGGAACTAGTTTTCTCCATAAGCCTGTGGTGTTACATAGTAGTGAAAATAACATGTAACTCTTTTTCTTCGCATCTATATTTGCCATTTTGGAGGAAATTCATTGTGTAGAATGTGGAGCTTGAACAACGTCGATATAGTTGAAAATGTGATAGGGTTGAAAACCATTAGTGTGAAAGTGATTTTTTTGTGTGTTATTGAAGCAAAATTGAAACCAACACACTACAAGGGGTTTATCCAAGAAATGACCAAATAACAATTTGATCATATTGTATCTTTTGACACCTACATAAATAGGTTTATGGCTCATAGAAAATGTGCGGCTGCATATTTGTTAGGTAACTTTTACTTTGTCTCGTTGAGCTCATTCATTAAAAAAATGCATTTGTGCATATATTAAAGGTATGGAACCAGTTTTCTCCATAAGCCTCTGGCATTATTTAGTAGTGGAAATAATATGTAACTCTTATTGTCTAGATCTGCATTGTCATTACGAGGGAAGTTCATTGTGGGGAGCATAAAGGTCCTCCACACTCCACACAATGAACTTCCTTCAAAATGGAAATAAAAAGTTTGAGCAATGTAGAGGAGTGTAATGTGAAGGAATGCTATCCTCCACATACTCCACACTCTGCACAATTAACTTCCTAGTTTGAGCATTGAAGAGGAGTGAAATCAGGAGGAGATCTATCCTCCACATTCCAAAAGATCAAAAATAATGTTGAAATATTTGAAAATGTGAACTAGTTCAAAACAATGAGTATGGAAGTGATTTCTTGTGTGTTCTTGATGAAAATTTGAAAACGATACACTACAAGAGGTCTATCCAAGGAGTGACCAACTTTCATTTTGATCATGTATTTTTTTTTTACATCTACATAAATATTGTTATGGCCCACACCAAATGGGTGGCTGCATATTTCTTAGGTAACTTTTACTTTGTCTTTTTTAGCTCATTCTTTAAAAAAATTCTTTTGTTCTTGTATAAAAGTATGGAACCAATTTTCTCAATATGCCTTGGTATTATATAGTAGTGGAAATAATGTGTAACTCTTATGATGTGGATAAAGGAAATATGTTATTTATGAGTGGAAATAACTTGTAACTCTTACGATGAGGAGAAAGGGAGTGCGGAGAAAGTCAAGGTCATTGGATTTCTATGTAAAAATTCATGAATCCAGCATAGTACAGAGGTGCATAGGTTAACTTCGTGAGTTTAGAAGTGCGAAGCTTTGCACAAATAGAGAAGCTAACTCTCTTCCACACAATTATTGTAACACATAAATTGAGGTTCTTGATTGTTATTTCTTATCTATGATTTTGGGAATATTGAGGTTATTACCATGAATAGGTGGAAGGCACACATTTTGTTTACGAAAATGCAGAGTGCATAGGTGTGGAGAAGTGTGTTTAGTGATACCTCTATAAATGAATTTTACTATGCAGAGTGCGAAGTTGGTGTGGAAGCGGGAATAATGAAAGGTTATGGAAACAAAACATCCTTGAATAAAGATAAAATGCAAACCTCACATTGTCTTAATCAATTACTTAGTGGTAGAGGTATGGACTATGCTGCATTGTAGCTATTAATATTTCTATCCATTGCTCTTGCTAGAATTAGTATTATATAAACACAATATACCATTACAAATAAAAACTTGAAGTATATGAAGAGGCTAAATATGAATTTTTATAATGCCTTGAGTTCATGATGCAAAAACTAAGTGGCCAATTATACACTAGTACCTTTGGAAAAAGTGTGATGACGTGGACCAAATAAATAAGAAATTTGAAATCATTTAAATTTTATTAAAAAAATGAAAAAAATTAAATGCTTGCTCTAAACATGAGAACAGACAACAACTATTTCATGTGATCTGTTGTCAACTATTTCATGTGATGTGTTGAATCCAATATAAGTGTAAGTAGGTCAGACATTGTAGGCCATGTCTTCTCTGGAAATGGAGGTATTTGTTCTACTAAATTTAGATTACATTAGTATTTGGATTCAAATAAAATTTATAAAATTGTTATAACCATGTGAACAATATGATCAACAGAGGAGAAAAAATGATTTTTTTAGTATTTAAACACTAAAAAATAATTCACAATAAAGGACAATAATATACACAATAGTTTATATTAGAGTTGCGGAATTGTAACTCAAATTCTCATTCCTTGAATGCCTTGAGGGTAAAGAATAAATGGACCAAAAACAATCATGGAGTATCCTCTAAAAAGATCATGGATAATTATTTAATATGATCACATATAATTTTCTAGAAGGACCTTTGAGAACGATAAGTATGGTTATGCTAATTTTAGCTTACACGTGCACCAATAATTTTACTAAATTTAGACTCTATTGGAAACTTCTAGAAACTATCAGGCAACTAGGAGTATTTACCACACTCCAAGACTCCCCCTTAATTACAAACACTACCAACTAGGAGTATTTAACACACTCCATGACTCCCTCTTAATTACAAACACTTCTACATGTTGGTCTAAGTCTTCGCTAGGATTACACGTAATCAAATTTTGTTTTTTATTTATTAATTATTTTCTACTTTTACATTATAGTGCACATTTTTTTCATATCTATGTTGTATAAATGTTTTCTCCAAACTTTGTATTCTATAGAAACTTTTTTATTCTTTTTTTCTTTTCAGTCTTATTCTAGTCTTCTTCTTCAATATTTATTCTTCTTTAATGTTATTTCCATCTGGTTATTCTTATATATCTACTTTTACTTCAACTACTACTGATTGATTTGTTTAATAAACCTTTCTAAGATAAAAGAGAACATCATTTTCTTTCATCTTCTCTTCTATTGTTGTAATAGCTTCACCAACTCTCATTGTTACTTTAATTTTTTTTATTCCTTTTTTTATGGTCTTTATGATGGCTTTTCCATACTCACTTTCCTTCTCATCATAATTGGGCTTTCTGTTGAAACTATAACTAGGTTTGGTATTCATAATTATTGTACTTGTATAAATATGTATTTTCATGTAAAAGCAAAAAGACGATACTTTTTACTATTATTTTTATTATCAAGCATGTTCTTCATGCTTTGTTTTGGTAAAAAAAAGTTTTAAAGGGTGTGCTTATTGTGACCCTTGTGAAAAGAAGAAAAATTGAATTTTTGTAAGTGTTATTTGTCCTTCCTAGTTGCCAAGTTTTCCCACGAGGAAGGTAAGTCCGCCTACCCAAAATACATGTGCTTTCAGATGCAAGAACAAATATATATTGGAACCTATCCTCCAACAATTGGTAACCAATTCAATGATCTTTTGTGGAAAAGTAATTCAGGTTTGTCGTAGATCTCGAGGTACATATGCAAGCTACCTATGGAATATTATGAGGCACATATATTCAATTTTCTAAGGCACATATATCCAATATTCATGAGGCACTTGATTGAGAATTTTGTAGCATATGAACAAAATTCTAAGGCAAAAATATATGAGCTTTCTAAGGAACCATACTTCTGAAGTATCCAAGTTATTTGTGGTAGCATTTTTCTGTGATTATACAAGCTTCCAAAGAGACAAAACTTATGGGCAAACATATGGAATCTTGATATACCTCATGTGGACACTTATTTGGAGGGTTGACTTGGAAATTGGATTTTCTAGTAAGTTAGGTGTGACATGCAATTCTCTTTTCGATGAAGAATATATAAGGAAAGGATTAATGGGTTTTAGCCTTGTGGTTTTTTCCTTAGCCTCTAGGATAAACTCTTGCATTTCTTGTGTCTTATATTTGAATGATAATTTCTTGATGAGTATTAAATAAAAACTAAGAAGAACACTAAACATATTCACAATCAATTACCATGTTTAGAAATTTTCTCTTATATTATAATTTCAACATGGTATGAGAGCTAGTGAAACGATCTGAATATTGAATCTATGGTCTGAGTAGAAGCTTGAAGTTTTGAATAGTTTTGAAGGGCCAATATTACAACTCTATGGTGTGATGTTTTGTGAAATATACAAATCTAAATAATATTTCTCTATGAAAACTAGAAATATCTAAGTTTGTAAAAGAACCATAAAAGGAATATAGTAGTGTTCCTTACTTAAGTTCCTTGTTTATGAAGTAAGGTTCTGTATAAATATGACTTTATAAATAAGACATTCATCTTTTGTCAAGAAGAAATTGTGTATGCAACATATGAATTATCCATCTCTAAAATGCATGAAGTACCCAAGCAAGATAAGAAGGTCAAAGTATAGTAAGATAAAAAGACATTTGTATCCCCTTGTTGAAGGAAGAAATGAAGGACGAAGTATAGTCATAGTTTCTGTAATGTATTCTTTTGTTTATTGTAGAAAATGATAGAAATGATGTGAAGGAAATTGATATTCAAGTTTTATATGTGAACCCTCTAGTATACTACACATTGCTACATAATTTTTGCATCCATAAATTGATATCAAAGCACAACTATTGTACTCTATTATTTGGTGGAGTATAGGAACATGACACATGTTGATGTGTATGAATATCAATATTGATTGTGAAAAATTGGAGTGCAAGGATCAATCAGTGACTATTACTAGACATGATGTCTGGATAGAGAAGGTTTCTAAGAGGGTGTTTATTGGAGAATATTCACGCATCTTATTTTATGTGACTGTTATATATAATTTTGTTTAGAACAAGTTCAAATTGTAATTTCGATGGTGGGGTGAGAGAGGTCCTCTTGATTTTTCATCTTCAATCTATGGATATGAGATTGGAGCCTTCTTTTGAGTGAGATATCTCACTCTCTTTTTCTCCCTTTATTTAATATGATGAAAGAAATCCAACACTTTGAAACTTTATGGGTTTAGGCATTTAAATGTTTCCAACATTGTGATCAATTTGGCCATGATCACTATTGTTACACAGTATTTTGTCACCGTCCCTGTTACCCCTTCTCCCGTACATTGGAGGACCTATTCCGGGACCTGTGAGAAGTGACATAACTTGAAAACACCTGCATTGTATCCCTTGGAGAATGTATTTCACATGCCCTGAAGACACCTTCTACAAAATACCCAAAAATATAGCCCTTTCTCCATTGGCTCTATTCCACAGTGTATCACTCACGCCAACGGGGGAAATCCTTCGAAGAAGGCCCGCTAGCTGGTGCTCTGTCTTAGAGTCGCACTAGCGCCAACCTAGTTGGGTAAAGGTTTTAACAAACAAACTTCCGAAGGTTCCTTTTAACCTATCCATGAACTGATTCCAGTTTGAGTTAGTTCAGTTCAGCTTCGAATCTCCCAAGGAGGGAAGTAGTTCTCCACCTCTCATGGAAGCTTCATAATGATAAGGACAATCCCATGAATCAAGTGGATGGTCTTATCTACTCCTCCTACCTCTATATAAGCTTTTCCCTTTGCCTTTGACAAGCTAGTTAGTAATTCTACTTTTCAAGCCCCCAAATCTCAGTCCCAAAGTCTGAGAATTGCTAAGCTCATGTTGCAAGAGGCCTTGTTCATCTCTATGAGGATAAATCTTTAAGGAGGAGATCCATGTCCAAGTAATCAAGGAGAGAGAGGCTTGTTCCCCATCCCCTACAAGATTTGCAAGGCATGTGTTGTTGATCACCCAGCCAAAGGAGGATTTGACGTCAGAACTTGGTTGTATTCTC
>APFE030937408.1:45049-55619 GCA_000404065.3 Pinus taeda | reverse complement strand
GTGTGTGTGTGTGTGTGTCCAAAATGTTTGCACCCCGTGCATCATAAAAAAATAATGCATGTTTGTCTGAATACATCCGGAGACAACATGTCTCTAAAAAAATATGCATGAAAGGAAAAGCCTAGATATCTAGTCTCGGTGGTGCTCATGGTATCACGTCACCACTCGCACTAGACGTCTCAGGAGCCAGTGGATGTGAGTTGGCACCCCCACTGTGTGCCTCTGGTACGCTAGCGGGACATCCGCTAGCCAAGCATAATCTAGGATCCCTCGAGTGATAGCCTCGAGGTTCTAGATGAGCTCCCCTCTATCACCACCCTCCTCCTGAGGATCTGCTGTCGCTACTGATGCTACTGGATGTCTCCTCACAATGGGAGACAGGCTAGCTGGATGCTCTGGGCCGACATCTGCATGTGCATATAAAGGTCATTAGGACAAGCATGTACTAACAAAAAAATCATAAAAATACAAAATCAAAAAGTGAGGACGTACCAATCTCCTCGTCCCGGTCCTCTCCATTCGGCAGGGAAAGGTCAAGGTCTCTGGTGAAGTCTGTCCCCGCATATGGCTAGTCTTCCACCACTATCAGTTGGCGGCGAAGCCACCTGAAGAACTTAGGTCTAAATGACATTTTCTCGCCGCCACCACCCAGCCATCATCGACTCTCGAGGTGCTAGGTCTGCTACAAAGGCCCCTTGGCCCTGGAAGCTTGGAACACGTTCCATGAAGAACGTCACCAAGATGGATCTGTATCCGAACTGTTGCAGCTTGCCCCGGTTGGCCTTTGTCAGTTGCCTCTTCATATTGGTTGTCACAGCTGACGCCCAATTAAAGATCGTCGGGCTAAGGCACTCCATTGCTAATAACAGGTGGTTCTTCGTAGCGTCATGGGGCGCTTGTGCCCCCACAGCTCGTGTAAAGGTGAATAGCAATGCTCTCAGTGTCAGGTCCTGAACGGTGGGGATATCCACCTTCGAACTGCCCTATCCATATTTTGCCTCCGGGCAAACTCGAGCCTTCACCTCATCCATCTTCTCTCCAGATGGCCTGCTCCCAGTCAATAGAGGCAACCGCCCTCGTCGCGACAATCCAGTCAGAAAGTAGACATCCAACACGTCTAACTCCAACACCTGTTCCTGTATCCAGAACACCTGTTCCTCTATGTCCCACAACTCGATCAGGTACTGTAGGAGCTTTGGCTGAGCTCGTAAATAGGATAGCATGAAGTATTTTTTTAGCCCACACGCTCAGATAGCTTCCATGCAATCCTCATCCGCCAAAGCCAATGTGTCCACTTGGTCATGTTCCCGTTCCTTCCATACGATCACCATTTTTGTAGTTTGCCCTGCAAATACAAGCCAAAATAGTGAATTAGACTCTCAAGTAACTTGAAATTGCAGGAAAAAAGGGTTTGAATTTGTTAAAATTTGCCAAAAAAAGTGCGCAGCCGTTGGCGCGACTGTTTCTAAAACAATCGCACCCATGGGCGCGCACCCTATGGGAAACTTGCCCCATTGGCGCGGGTCCGTGCCCGAAACCCGCGCCAATGGGCGCAATCCCTAAATTTAAAATCCTCCCCATAGGAAATGAAAATGCAACAAAAAGCAAATTCTAAACAAACGAAAATAGAGCTAAGGACAAGACCTCTTACCTGGCACTGACGGTGGTCGAAATGGTCCACTGGATTGGTCACAATCGCCAACTGAAGATCACACTCCAAAAAGCCCTAATGTCGCTCTCCCAAGGTAAACAGTGAAAAGTAATTTTTATTTTACCATTTTCACCATTTTATATCTTTTTGACCCTAAATAGGCTTTAAAAAGTCATTTTATGAATATTTTTATGAATATTTGTGTCGAAAATGGATTTTACGCCGATTTCTTGTGTGCGACAGGTGTTTATGCAGCTTTGGTGGCGAAACGAGATGTATTTTATACTTTTTCGGACTCGGTAAATACACGAAAAAGTCACTTTGGAGTCATATTTTGCTCTTTTCTGACTCTCTAAACATGAAAAGAATGCTGAGTTGGTCCTCTCAACTCATTAAATGGACATGAGAGGCGGTCATCTTTAAACCCTTTTCTAACCGTTTAAAAACGAAAATATTGTCGGACCCTTGTCATTTCCGGTTTGTTAACGGTCATGAAGCGACGTGGTTTTGATCGCTTTTTTACTTTTTCAGATCAGAGTCACTACTTATGAAAAGTACTCCTCGGTCGTAATGATCGAGCGGTTCTTTCGAGCATGGTTTTATACTTTTTCGGACTCAAGAGACAAAAATTTACGAAAAAGGACACCCCTGGAGTTTCCTTTTCGCTGTCTTTTCAAACTCTCTAAACATGAAAAGATGTCGATTTCTTCCTTTGTCAGACTCGTTAAAACTTAATGACATTGGATTCCGTCGAAATGACACCTCTCAAGCATATGCTATCCCCGTCAAGCTTATCATCCAAAAATAACCGGGGTACCCGCTAGAAATGGTGGGGGAATAAAGGAACCGTAATCATCATTGTGTCGGCAGTATGTCGCTCTTGAACATGGCACTTGTCTGCATTCGTGTTTGGGTGGGGGCATCTCATCTTGTTTTCACACTTGCCTCCGTGGGTTTGGGTTATCCTGTTTGACCATTCATTTTCTCATCGTTTTGTCGCCATGACCCCTGATCATTTGATGTCAAATACTGCCAAGTCCACTGTCGTGTCGCGGATATGTTCAAGAGAAGTTGACCTCTCCAGAATACTCAACCTCCCTCTGATACTTCACACAAAATGTACTTATCCTTCTCTGTCTCGTGTCGATGATGTGGGAAGCATTATGGCCCATCTTCGATCAAGGTCACTTCCTATCGACTTCAACTCATTATCCAGGAAGTTGACTTAGAGACTCCCTTCAGGTACCTTGGAGCATGCATGCCTCAATGGCAGGTTCTTTTTGTTCGCTGCGAAGTTTTCATCATTGACCTTCGATCGGATGATTCTACAGATGTTCGACACCGGATCACTAATTTGCATGTCGTGGATTGTACCTATAGTACCTTGAGGACCATTGTCATTATTGGTGGTACCTCTCGCATCTGTTAACAGTTTTCATCATTGGCTGGTAATCAGATGATGTTCTCACATGTTCGACTTGGACTCCTATATTCGCATGCTTAAAATTGTACTTTGTTCGGGTCGAGTTGGAGCGCAAGACCCTGGATTTTGTCTATTGAGATCCAGGCTGCATTTTGTGGATTATTATAATCACCACATGACTTGTTCACTGGATGGTTGCCACCATGCCTGAGTGTATTTCATTGATCCTCATCGGATCGCTGCGTCCATACCTGGGATCCAAATTTTTATGTACTCGGCTATGGATGGTTGCGCCCATACCATGTACATCACGCATTTGAGATATCAGTTGTACCTCATGCAGGTTCTCTGGCGGCCATGTTTTCAGTTGACCATGTTCTTGTAAAGCACTTCACCCCTCTCTCTCTCGGGCTTCATGCTTTAGGGGGCATTTGTTACACAGTATTTTGTCATCGTCCCTGTTACCCTTTCTCTCGTACATTGGAGGACCTATTTTGGGACCTGTGAGAAGTGACATAACTTGAAAACACCTGCATTGTATCCCTTGGAGTATGTATTTCACATGCCTTGAAGACACCTTCTACAAAATACCCAAAAATATAGCCCTTTCTCCATTGGCGCTATTCCACAGTGTATCACTTGCGCCAATGGGGGAAATCCTCCAAAGAGGGTGCGCCAGCTGGCGCTCTGTCTCAGAGTCGCACTAGCGCCAACCCAGTTGGGTAAAGTTTTTAACAAACAAACGTCTGAAGGTTCCTTCTAACCTATCCATGAACTGATTCCAGTTTGAGTTAGTTCAGTTGGGCTTCGAATCTCCCAAGGAGGGAAGTAGTTCTCCACCTCTCATGGAAGCTTCCTAATGATAAGAACAATCCCATGAATCAAGTGGATGGTCTTATCTACTCCTCCTACCTCTATATAAGCTTGTCCCTTTGCCTTTGACAAGCTAGTTAGTAATTCTACTTTCCAAGCTCCCAAATCTAAGTCCCAAAGTCTAAGAATTGCTAAGCTCATGTCACAAGAGGCCTTGTTCATCCCCATAAGGCTACATCTTTAAGGAGGAGATCCATGTCCAAGTAATCAAGGAGAGAGAGGCTTGTTCCCATCTCCTACAAGCTTTGCAAGGCATGTGTTGCTGATCACCCAGCCAAAGGAGGATTTGACGTCAGAACTTGGTTGTATTCTCTTTTGTTTATCAATAATAATAGACGACTATCATTATGGTTCCACTCATGTGTCTTTATTATCATGTTTGAGTTGTATCCTTTCTGACTGATACATAGTTACATTTCTTGGATTTTATGCTTGTATTTGTCTTGTTCTTTGCGTGTGCAGGTGTCTATTCACAAGGATCGTGAGGATTGTGACCAGCTGAAGTGAAAAAACGGAAGCGACAACCCTTCTACGAATACTAGCGTTGGATTCGTGGTAGGCTCTCATCATTAGCCGTTACTTTGCAATTAGGAACCTGCGTGTTAGCATTGTTTGATTGTTGCTAGACCCCATTTAGGCTAGTGGGATCGCCTCTGTCTGTAGAGGGGATTTACCTGTACAAAAACTATTTTAATCTTCACCCTCATAAGAATTGTGGAAAAAACATTGATCATTTAGATAAATTCTCTAGAAATAAGACTCCTACAAGAAAATAATTCACCTTGGATCAATTTCTTCTTGGCAATGGTATTCAACCACCAAGAAGAAATATCGATCATACCTTAGAGTTCAATCTCAAGTATTGACATGTCATGTAGTGGATATATCTTCATCTTCTAACATTGTATCTTATAAGGGGGGAATTTATAATGAACTACTAGATTTGAATATACGTCAAGCAAGCTCAAGCCATAGAATTAGCCAGAGCCAATTGCCAAAGCCTAGAGCCAAAATTAGTCATAGTCATATTTAAAGTTATAACGAAAAATAAATCATGCTCCATGAGTGTGTTTTTGGTTGGTGGTCATCCCTAAAACACCACTAGCAGAAGACTTATGTTTCTGCTACATTAGTTTGGGGTCATCTTTCAATCATCACCAAACAACACTTACACTTCACATAAGACTTCGGTTTCTAATTAGATTCAGAACTTCTAGAAATTGCTTCAAGTTTTAGTTGCAAAGTTGGTGGTCATCCTTAAACCACCACCGATAGAAACCTTGAGTTCTTCTACCTCATTTGTTTTGTATTCTTCCTTAAACCACCATTTCAGAGATCACATTTAGTCATTAGCTACCATGCAATTTTGTATTTTAGCTCTCTTATTGGACTTACATATGCCCCTTTGGATTAAGGGGGGAATGTTGGGCATGTTATATGTTAGGGTTTGTGTGGAGGAATTCCAACAGTCAAAAAAGTCCAAGAGACATATTAAATCACAAGATTTATCCTAATTCTTCCTATTAATTTTATGTGTGTTTCAACAACAAAAACAATTTACTGCAAATGAATGATCTCATTGCAAAGTTCTTTGGATTCTTTCTTATCACAAAGTTCCTACAACCTTCTACAGATATTGATAACATGAAGTTGGCAAATGTATTTGTACTGACCACAAAAACAAATTGCTATAAAACAAGGCTAATGATAACGGAAACAACATTACATATCCAACTACTATATAAAAGAGAACAATACTCGTCAGTTTGAATGCCCAACCAATAAAAAATCTTTTCATAGTCGCCAACTATAAAGACACTAAATACATTACACTTTGAACCAAATAAACATGCGATCATTCTTCAATCATTTTAATAGAATTTTATTTTTTTTAAATCCTTAAAACCTTAAAATTTAAAAATAATCATCATTATTATTATTAAAAAAACATGTTAATTAAAATAACTTTTCATCCTGAATTTTTGGGAAATGTGAATACCGCATCCACATAAACCTACAATGTCAACTCTAATAAACAATTAAAACGTATACCATGATGCTCCAAAAAAAAAATTTGAGCGACCACTTATATAAATGATAGCAAAGTGTTGTTCTAACAAAACAATGGAGATGCCCACAATGAGAGGGCATATCTTTATATGTCAAGGAGCATTGCTACTTGTACCCACCGAAAAGGTCCCCCAAAATGTCATCTCTTTTTAGTATGTAGTCAAGAGGCTTGTAAGTTCCCTCAAAACAACAAAATTGACCCAATATCTCAACGTGTTCACAATTGTGAAGGGTTCACGCTAACCTATCCTTTGGCATTCACACTGAAAATTTTGCTACAGTTCTCCATGGAAATCGTTGAGCCAAATCGATGTATGACTAGTCGAGGGCGTACCAAATGAGCGAGTTCTTGGAGCTTTGTTTGTACGGTAAGGAACCACTAAGAGTGTAACCTAATTTTCAACATGAGGGACTAACCTATCATAGAGCTTGAATAATTGCGTCGACAAAATGTTGATATTTCTTAACAGAGACTTCCCGGAGATTTGAAATTCTTCAGCCAAGCCAAAAACTAATGAGGGAATACATTATTAATTTGCAAATAGTACTCCAGCCTAACTATTTTCGAACATGGTGTCCATAGCCTACAACGATGAGTTTCAAATAAGCCTATGATGTTATCATTAAGACAAAAATAATATCCTCAACCATTGGCGCTAGTAATAGGCTTGAGACTAAGATCTTGATTGTTCCTTGTGGAGTCTAAGGATCAATACAATGTGATAACGAAGGTTCATGCAGGAATGGTACTTCTTAATGAGCACATAACGAAAAAAAAAAAATATCGTGGTGTTGAAGATCATAAACTTCAGAAATCCCAATGCAACTAGCAATGCAGAGTGGATTTATTGAACCAAAATTTGATGGAAAGGTAAAGGAGAGGAAACTTAAAATTTGCACTCAAAACAATAGCACTAGTTGCGACTCTTCAATTGATCACACAAATTTAGCTTTTCACATACAACTATCCATAGAGTTTCGGCTCTTTCCTTTTACATACACTTGATTCGACTTGACTTGACACGATTACAATGAACCCACATAGGGTATTTATGCTTTTCAACTAGCGACTCACTCAAATTAACTTCAACATGCAAACACACACTATATATTTCTTTTCCCAAAATAAGGCTGAACTCAAAATCACTCAACTCGACTCAGTTAACTCACACTCTAAATTTGGACTGCATTTAACTCAACTTATCTCTTCATGCATCACTCAAATTGGATCTTACTAAATCTTCATGCATAAGTAATTACTATTTCCAACACTCCCCCTTAATTACAAAAATATGACTCAACATAACTCAACAATAAGCTTACAATATAAATTACCTCAATCATCAGCCAAACATGCATGCAAATCTAAGTCTCAACCATGCTTACAAAGCCTTAAAACTTTAACAATTTTTATTGTTTCTTTTAAATTCTATATCCTAGAAATTGCTTCATTCTTTGTTGCACTTTCTTGCTATAGGATTTCTTCACTTGATGTTGCTAAAATTATCTTTGACTTGTCTTGAATTTGTTCTGAGAAACAATATAATCATGTCTTCTACACCTTCCTCTTCAAATACTCGTTCAATCATGGACTATTGTCACAACTCTTCATCTTCAAATTGTATTGTTTCCACTGTTTTTTGTACTTCATATTCCTAACTTTCTTTCTGCCATATTTCTTGATATTGGAATCTTATCTCTTTTGGACTTCATCAATAAAAAATTGTTTCAATGCTTTCATCTTTGTCTTCGAAAACATCCATCTCTTTCACTTCACTTTTATCATATGGCACTTTTTTTTCTTGTACTCTGCACACTCAAGATCAATGTTAGAAATATCTTCTTTATGCTCTACATTGAGAGCTTCTTTTCTTCATCTTCTTTCTCTGGATTCTTTTGTTTTGTCATTGCATCATAATCTTCATTTTCTTCCTTTTTACCAACATTTTCTGCTGCAAACATGTTGTCTTCCACTTGGTTTCTAAACACAAGTGGGCTTCTCACCACATAACAACATATCAATAAGCGTTTTTTTTTGTACCATATGCAACCACTCATCACTAGTTAATGGTTCTTCATCAAATTTAACATCAACATAATTTTCATTCACTCTATTGTGGGATATCCGAGCATGCATTTTCTCATTAACAATTTCAACTTAACTAAATTCATCAATGGTGGCTAGATTCACCAATTCACATCTCACTTTGCAGTCATCATCCACATGTGTTTTATCACTGTAGGATTCACCATGATCTACACCTTTCACATTACAATGGAGTCCTTGAGAATTGATATGCTCTTGCTCTGCTTCAGACATAGAGGCTTCGACTTCCCTCTCTACAATCTTTGTTACATATTCTTCTTCAATATTCATGCCTGCATAATGGGTTTTAATTTTATAGTCTTCATGGCCATCATCCACTTTTGAGTGAGATTCTTCAAGCTTTGTTGTCTTCTTAGATCCTTTCTCATCTACTCTGAGATCTACCACTGACTCAACAAATTGTGACACATCTTACTACTGCATGTCACTCACCCTTGCACCAAATTCTTCTTCTAGGATCTTCCATGCTTCCTCGGAAATTGTAGCTTTTGTTACCTTGCAAAAAAACTTCTCACCCAATCTATGTTTTATAAAATCCAATGCTAAAGCATCACATACTTCATCACATAGGCTATTAGATTAGTACTCAATTAACTCTTTAGTTCGAAGAAAAGTTAGTGTTTTGATAACCCAAAAATCAAAATATTTATTAGTAAACATAAGAAGTGGTAGCAGATCCACGCTACACCAATCACCCTTGATCTCTCTTTTGTCTTCTACTACACTTTTCAGTTCCTCGGCTCGGCCTAAAATTTTCTAATTATGACAAGGATCTTTGTCTCTTCTTTTTTTTTAATCTGCTTCAGTTACGCCTTGCGACTTGTGTTTCTTGTATTTCCTCTGTCTTATAGGTACTTTCCTGATTGTATGAGGTTATCTTCCATATTCCCCCCCAAAGAAATATGATTTTTAATATGTGCCGCCATAAAACATAATATTCACCTAAAAACCTATGTCATACTTGGCAAAACAAGAAAATTTTCAAATGGACAAAATTTGCAAATGAACAGACTTTTCAAATCCATAAACTCTCTTTTCAATAAAACCACGTTGATTTTTAATTCTCCAAAAATAACCACTTTCTAGAAAATACTACTAAACTCTTTAATCAGATTGATGCCAAACCTTTAAAATTTTCTCAAAAAACCCTTGATAAAATTTTTATTTTTCGAAAAACCCTTCTTTTAAAATATTTATAAACTCCCTTTTAACAAAAAGCTTTTATAATAATCGTAGTGTAACTACATTTTTTTTCCCTGAAAATCATGGAAATTCTGGCAAGATTTTGATAAAATCTGGCAGGGATTTTTGTAAATCCACTTTAGCTCTCAAACTTAAAAGTTTGGGTGTCACATAGGTTTTTGATGATGTTGAGCCCATTTCCACCATCAAAAACATGATTCAAACATTGCAAGTGCAAGATTTTTGGAAATTATTTTCCCTAGATTCCAACGACTTTTGGCTAGCCGAGCAATTCCTCCACCTTGGTAGTCACTTTATAAAAAAAATTCAAAAAACTTATTTTTTTTTTTATTATTATCACTTCATAAATCTTTTGAAATGTTCAAAGAAAAATACACGTATTCTATTTTGCTACCATTTTTTACCTTCCAGAAGCAGTGTTTTTGAATCAAATCCACTCCCTTTTTTGCTAATGCCCAAATAGATGATTTTGGGATTGAGTTATTTTCCCAAATTAGGTCATGCTAAGTTGTATGAGGGGAATAACTATATTTCCTAATTATCTTCCAAATATTCGGCCCTCCTTTGAGCAACCACCACCAAATCTTTTCTCTAAGAGTTGTAGTCATAGTAGCTAGATCATGGAGCCCCAACTTTCCCTTGAGCGTAGGCTGGCATTAAGTATCTCAAGCCATCAAGGACCACTTATTTTCTAGACAAGTTCCACCCCAAAGAAAAGATCATTGAATTCTACAAAACTCTTGTATTATAGAGGATGGTGCCATCATTATAGAGCACATGTAGATAGTTAAAGCTTGTAGGATCGATTTCAAGAGCACCAATCTTCCAGCTATATTAAGGGATCTAAATGTCCAACTTGTTCTGAAACTTTGATAGGAGCTCCTCCTATAGATTCCATTTGGTGGTGGTTGCTCAAAGGAGAGCCTAATATTTGAAAGATAATTTGGAACTGTAAGTAATCCCCTCATACAACTTAGGATAACCTAATTTGAAAAAATAAATTAATAAGATTTCTTACTTCTCCATCAATAATTTATTAATAAATTATTGATAAAAAAGTAAAAAAGCTTCGTCAAAAATAATTTAAAATCATATAATATATTGTTATTAAAAAATTTTAATACTACATATTATGTTAAAATATATATATATATATATATATATATAATATATATATATATATGTTTGTATAAATGTGAGCAAAATTTTAAAGTAAAAATTATTAATTAAAATTTAAACCATT
>APFE030937408.1:0-22075 GCA_000404065.3 Pinus taeda | reverse complement strand
ATTTTTATTAATTTTGATAAACTTAAATATTTTTTATTAAAACATAAGAGTTGCGTTTACTGAAGAAAAAAAAATATCATCAAATTATAATGATTTATATAATTTAAATTATGAAAAAATAAATTATAATGAAAAAGTTGAATCTACAATTCATTAATAAGGGTGGCTATTGTATGGTTATTTTAGTTTTAGAAAATGAAGTATTTTGTGGAGCTATCTAGTATGGATGGGTGGAGATATTTTATGGTTATTTTATTTTTGGAGAATGAAGTATTGTTTGGGATTATTTGATATAGACTATGGAAAGGAAAGGAAAAAGGGTCATCTGAGTATGGAGAGGAAAAGAAGAGCAATTAGTTTATTATTTTATATAGTTATAATATATAATATTTTTATAAATTGAGGTTGATTTTTTAATAATTTAATGTATATAAATAAATTAAAGTATATTTAATAAGTAATATATAAAATAAGTTTAAGGATTAGTGTAATTTATAGATGAAATATATGTTCAAATTGTTGTTGTGTGAAATCATGACAAATTATTAAAAAAAAACATGAGTGAATTGCAACTATTTTAATGGAGAAGAATGAATGAAACCAGGATTCGACTTGCCTCGGATCCCTGATGTACATGATCCCTTTTCTTCCCAATAAGAGAATTTTTTCTGTGTGGAAATCTGAGCTTTGACATAATAGAGAGAACTTGGCAACTCTCCTCCTTGGATTTGTCAATTCCACAACCCTTGAGTTGCAGCAATAGATCCATTTGGTCCTTCTATTCATGATAGTTGTACAGTGTTAAGATTGATGCTTTGGGAAACTCCTATCCATTTGGTCCTTCTATTCGTGATAGTTGTATGGTGTTAAGATTGATGCTTTGGGAAACTCCGATCCATTTGGTCCTTCTATTCGTGATAGTTGTATGGTGTTAAGATTGATGCTTTGGGAAACTCCATTTTTCTGTTGATCTTCAATCTCCAAGCTGTAATACCTGTAAAATAAAATACTAGTGCGCCTTTTATCTAGCAACTTGTGGGCTCTGATACCATGTGGAAGTTTTCCATTATACCAAAACCCGCAGGTGTTTACCTGCGCCTTTTATCTAGCAACCTGTGGGCTCTGATACCATGTGGAGGTTTGCCGTTATACGAAAACCCGCAATTGTTGGTAAACGTTACAAACTAATAACTAGGATCCCCAGGATGGAAATTATAGATTCTATAGAGGTGTGGTGATTTTTCCAACACCCCCCTCAAACACAACTCGGGGGAATCGAACCCCCATAGGCTTTTTATCTAGCAACATGTGGGCTCTGATACCATGTGGAGGTTTGTTGTTATACCAAAACCAACATGTGTTGGTAAAGGTTACAAACTAATAACTAGGATCCCCAAATAAAAATTACAGATTCTATAGAAGTGTGGTGATTTTTCCAACATTCTGATCTCTTATTGTCTGACTAAGCAAGCTTTTCTGATTCATGGAGTAAGAGTATAATATTCGTAGTTATTATAATAGTGGACACACTCGTCAACTAGCGGGAGTAAACAGAGAAGTGCAACTACTAGAATATAAGAATTCAGTCAATTACAATGTCTAATATAATTAGACATTCAATCAAATACAAACAAGACTCATATATCTAATATGTTTCAGAATTGTGTCGACTACATAAATACTTTGAAGCAGGTATAAATAAATAAATCTACATAAATACTTTGAAGAATGTATAAATAAATAGAAATAGCTATGTTTGAATCAAGAACATGGCTACCAATTATCCTTGGCTATCATTCCTTTGATAGTATAAAGTCTAACACAAGCTTTGGTTACAAACACTAGAACATTAACCCAACGCACGAAAACATCCCTAAGATGGACCAAAATATAACTCGCTAACCTGATCTTCATTCTCTGTAGATTGAAATTGTTTATTGTAATTACTGTTTTAAGATGTATAAAAAGCCATCTTCTCAGATCCCCTGTTCAGATTGTAGGGGTCACAAAACCAAATCTACTCAGATTGCAAATATTTTAAAAGGAAAATCAAAAGGCAGCATACGAAGGGTTTCAGAAGTACAGATACGATAGTTTACGTTCAGTATAAAATTATAAAATATATATTTAATTTGGTTAGGGATGTATGAGAACTGAAAATCCAGATATTCAGATCCTGGGTTTGGAGGAAGGCTCGGAATGACTATGAAAACATTGAGGGTTGCGACTATTTTAAATGGAGAAGAATGAATGAAACCGGGATTCGACTTACCTCGAATGCGTGCTGTGTATGATCCCTTATCCTCCCTCTGCACCACCACCAAACTGAACCTCAGAATATTTATGCTGATGCGTGTCCCTTATCCCCCCTCTGCACAACGATTATGGTCAATGAAGTGAAGATTATTGTCTTACTGAAAGAAGAGTGAAGAGAGGCCCTTACCGAGTCAATAGAGTGAAGCTTTTCTGAATAGTAGAGAGGCCCTTACCGCAAAGTCATTGTCGTATTTGTTTTTCGAATAGTAGACAATGGAGTTGTCAATAATGCGATTTTTTGGAGATTTTTGAATAGTAGAGAATGGAGTTGTCAATAATGTGATTTTTTGGAGATTCCAGTGATGGAATCTGGCTGAAGAAATTGAGGTTAAATTTTGATTTGTTACAGTTAAAATGGTTTTTTAACTACATATTTAGATTCAGCACCCTGAAAACCCTGAAACTAGCTATCAAACTTGCCATTCCAATAAATTGCTGCCAGATTTTGACCGCGAAAACCTGCCGGAAAGGCTTCCAAAAAGTCTCATTATAGACAACTTTACAATGCGTCATACCGCACGTCATTGTTGTACCGCACGTCATTGCCGTATCTGCTTTTCTGAATAGTAGACAATGCCTCATAGGCATATCCTATTTCATACCTTATAGAAACATTAATGTTATCTGACATGCTCCCTGCTTAACCATCGCTCTAGCATGTGGAGAGAGAACGATGGGTGTCATTCATAGAGCGATGGCTAAGCAGGGAGCATGTCAGATAACATTAATGTTTCTATAGGGTATGAAATAGGATACGCCATGCCTCATACACAATGCGTCATTGTCGTATCTGATTTTCTGAATAGTAGACAATGCCTCATACACAATGCATCATTGTCATATTGTAAACTCATGTAATCCAAAATGTAAACTTAAATGTAATGTTTAACATTTAACATTTAAAATTTTTAATTTAATGTAGGTTTTATTTAAAAATCAATCATTATGCATAAACACAATATAAATTTAAAATATAAATAAATATAAATATAAATAAACCATAGGTATGGTAAGTAAAGAAAACATTTTTTTATATTTACTGGAGAGGTATGGTAAATAAACAAAAATTTAAATAAACTAGAGGTATGTTAAATAAATAAAACCTTTTTTTATATTTACTTCATAAACCTTTTTATATTTAAAGAAAATAAAAAAAGAGGTTTTATTTAGGTCTATGAACCAAATACCATATTTATAAAAGAGGTATGGTAAATAAATAAAAATATATCAAATAGGACTAGAAATCAACATCTAATTATATACCAAGCCTATGGGCCAAATATCATGGTAAATAAAAGATATATGATTTATAAATATAAATATAAATCAACAAGATGTATCGTAAATAAATAAAATCTATTTTTATATTTACTCCATAAGAGGTTTATTTAGGTGAAGCCTCTGGGCCAAATAATTATTAATATCATGCAAAAAAATGTTATTAACCCTAATATTAATATTAAAGGATTATTATTATTATAAGTAAATCTAAATAATTCATATAGTATATTATATATTAATATTATTACATTTAATAACTTTGGATTAATACAATAAAAATTTGTTATATTATAGTATATATTAATATATCATGATATATATTAACTCTAGATATATATGGGAGGGAAGAACAAAGACATAGAGCGATAGAGGTGGAGAGATATGTGGAGTGACAAGGGAGAGATGGAGAGAGAGAGTGTATGTTTAGGGGTGAGATAAAGATGCAAAGAAGGAGAGATGGAGAGAAGGAGAGAGGGAGGGACTTCTAATGATATTTGATTGCTTTCACTAGATGCATTCATTTCAATGTAGATGATTTTTAATCCTATTTGATTGCATGCACTAATTACATTGATTTTAGTGTAGATGGTGATTTTTAATTCTATTTAATTGCTTGCTCTAGATGCATTGATTTCAATGTAGATGTTGATTTCTAATAATATTTGATTTCTTGCACTAGATCCATTGATTTCAATGTAGATGAATTCTAATCCTATTTGATTTCTTGCACTAAATACATTGATTTTAGTGTAGATGGTGATTTCTAATCCTATTTGATTGTTTACACAAATGCATTGATTTTAGTGTACTTGTTGCTTTATAATCCTATTTGCTTACTTGCACTAGATGCATTGATTTCAATGTAGATGTTGGTTTATAATCCTATTTTCTTACCTGCCCAAATGCATTGATTTGAGTGTGAATGTTGATTTCTAATCCTATTTGATTTCTTGCATTATATGCATTGATTTCAGTGTAAATATTGTTTTCTAATATTAATTGATTGTTTGCATTAGATGCATTAATTTCAGTGTAGATGTTGATTTCTGATTTGATATAATTCGATTTATGATGGTACATTGATTTTAAAGTGATTTGATTAAATTGTGTATTGATTTAAATGCAAGCACAAAAAATATTAACAATGTATATTGATTTTTGTGTTATAGTAATTCAACCTATTAATATTGTAGAGAAAGTGAGACAAGGTATGATGTTTAGTACAATAACTCGAGCTAAAGATTTAAATGGTTTACAATTTAACTTATCATTTTCATATAATCGATATGAAAAGATAACAAAAGTAACAAGGGTGAAAATAAGAATAATAGAATAAAATAGTTTGAGATTAATCACAATGAAGACTATGTGTAATTGACTATATTCTTATTATTCACATTTTCTATCATTCAACAATATAGCATTGTCACTTTACATTAAAAAAATTGTATTTCATTATTTTTCATCATTAAAGTTATTAACAATATTTATCATCTCAACAAACTGAGGTAACTAAAAAAATTTAACATTAAAATGACCAGATTAATCTGAGACATATTTAGCATATTCAAAATGATTATATTAATATTAGATAAATTTACATATTATTGATAAAATGAATCATATGTTCGTTAAATTTTCTTTGGTCGCACACGACTAAAACCAACCTAGATCCATCTTAACTCCAGATCTATCAAGCACCGAGAGGGATCAAATCTCTGGAGGTGAAAACCTTTTGTCAAGTTTTGCACTCAAAAAATAGGTTTGTGCCTCGAGAGATTTGATCCCTGTCGGTGCTTGATAGATCTAAGATGGATCTAGACTAGTTCTTATTGGAAGTAAGCGTGTTTTTTTAAAATTTTCTCTGTAAAAATGTCATTAGAAGTATATATATATATATTATAAATATATATGATATATAATAATATCAAACTAATTTCCTAAATAATTGTTGCATCCAACACAAATTTTAATAAAAATCCTTCTCATTTATATATAAAAAACCAAAATTAAAATGAGTGTAAGTATGTATTTTGTACTATTTTTTACAATTATTCCTATTTGGAAGGAAAAAAAAAATTTAAAAAAACATGATTTTGAGTTTTTCTTTCCTCTCACATGTTTCTTTAACCTTTTTCTCTCTCTAACTAAAAACTTCAAAAGTTAGACAACACTGTTAGTTACAATAGATCTTCGAGTTTTTTCTATCTATTATTTAACGTTTCTGTTAATGGGTAATGGCCTTTATTATTTTTTATTTTGTATTGTTTTCGTCTCTTGCAGTATTTTGACGTTATTTGGGTGTAGAGGTCTAGGTTGGTTTTTTATTTTAACATGATCTCATACTGTGCTTCTTCGAGGTGGGGTATAATGTATAGGAAATTATTAACGACCATGCACTAAGCCAATCATTGGCTTAGTGCATGTCCACGTTGATGTATACGATAATGAGCCAACATTTTCTCGGTGTTTTCGAGTAACGTGAATTTCCTACATCTGCATGATATAGCATGATACATATCACACTTGGGCATGGCCATCGTTATGACAAGTAAATGTCATCCTTTATGCATTCAATGTCTCTCATCGCCTGACATTTCAAATTCACTAGTCTCGCCCAAAAGTTTCAAAAATTTTGAAATTAAATTCTCGCACTTTCTATTGGTTCAGGTGAGGGTAATGTCTAAGCTATAAGTTCATCAAACGTAGGAAGCAAAGCAGTGATGAAAGTCGCAAGATTGATTCAAAAGTTTTCTATTCTGTCCAAAAGCAGAAGGGTATTGAGAGAGAAAGCTTTGGTTGCCTAACGCTTCCAGCCCCCAAGTTACGACCAAAGATTTCTTAGTGAGACATGGAAATTATAAAGATTTGGCTCTAGAATTCTAGGAATAGAGACGAGTAACGGGTGGGGTAGTGTGTTTAGAAGGGTGTCGTTTAGTGGAATTATCAACGACAGTGGAGGTGGAAGTTTAAGGCCTTACACCATCATTAATGTCTGAAGTTGGAACCATCTCACTTGGCATGGACTCTTACTTAAGTCATGTTCTAGGAAGTCACATATAAATGGTCGATTCAAACCCTTATAACTCTTGCAACAGAGATAAAAATCAATAGACTTCGTAACATTAAAGAATGGTGGATTTTTGTGGTCGATTAATATCCATTCTCGACAGCTTGTAAATCCATGTCAAGTGTGTTGTTTGCATTAGAAGTAGGTTCTTCAGCCATCAAAGTTGACTTGTAAAATTTTACAGCCATAATGTATTCGTTTTGGACGTTTCTTGGAATTTTTTTAGGTTTTTTTTTTTTTTTCAAGGGATGTAAATTCTAGAGAATGCACATTTTACATATGAATTTATAGTAAAGTCATAATATTTGTACAAGTTTATTGCAAAAACTAGAAGCTAGTAAGCCTGCTGACGTGTTTACAACAAAGGAGAACATCCCTCTATTTGCATTATTCATGGAGCTTACAGCAGAGGAGAACATCTCTTTGTTTGTAATCTTCATTGAGTGATAAAATGCAACACAAAGACAAATCCCCAGAGTTTTGTGGTTTTTCAGCATAGCATGTCACAATGATCTGAGTTGACTCAACTCCCAGATTTAACCAAAATCTTTTACTTCCATGATGTGGTTAGAATTGAATTTAAAGGAGCATAAAGTAAGATATATTCATGTTGTAAAGAAGAGGGAACATGACAAGAATCAGCAACATAAAACACAAGACGTTGATAATGGAGTTTGTCAAGGAGAGACTATGTCTCTGGGCCCCAGTGTCAAGATGGTGTAAGCCACTGCATTAAGTGTTGGAAAGAGTGATGATGTACATGAATGTGTTTTCTCTATCATGCAAGGAATTTTCCCTCATGTAGGAATGGCTCCACGAGATGTTCTGCTGTAGGAACTCTCATTCACAAAATGACTCCTATCAACATGACATAATTTCACGTGTGATATTAATGAGCATCTTGCCAACATGGCATGAAAGAAATATCAATTAAAACATACATGGCAACACATGAGTATCCCGTAAACATGACGACAAAGGGATCCCAATCAAAACATGAAAATAAGTACATCTCACATCAAGAAAATAACAAGAACCCCCATCAAACATCAAACATGGATCTATACAACGCAATGCATCTCAAGCAAAGGGACAAATAAGTACATGATCACACTGCACATACCTCACATCAAGGAGTTATCTAAAGAAGTGGATGATAAATTGCAAGATTTGGATGTACCATCAATCTTGTGGCGTTGAATATCATGGAAATGACTGCTCGCACATTAAATGTTGACACCTGCACTCCACTTTGAAAAGTGGTTGAAAAATGGAATGATGAAATTGAAAATATGATTACACCATTAGATTTGTGGCATCGAGTAGTGTAAAACTGACTGTCAAATTTCTGAATTCTGACAAAGTGAAAATTTGGGGCTACATGAATCTTTTAGATTCCCTCTAGATTCCTCAAAGATTCCCTCCTCCAGATCATCTAAAGATCGGCTGCTCATATCAAAATTCTATCTACGCCATCAGGTTCGTGTCACTAAGATGTGTAGGATTGACATAAATTTTGTCCGATTTGGACACTGGAAAAATTTCACCCTCCTGAAAGTTGGGCTCAATCATGGTTATGCTTGCCTCTTCTCCATGCTCATGGTTACACTTGCAATTAATTAAAAAATTGTCTCGAAAAGCGTGTCAGGGTTCTGCTCTTAGTTCCATCGCTCATGGTTCTGTAGTACGAGCTCCTAGCCGCTCTCCATTCAACCATCTCTACCTCCGTGTGTAAATGAAGTGAAGGGTTATACAAACATTTTCAGGCAAAAATAATAAGAAACCTATTGGGTGAGCTGGTTAAGGCAGAGGCAACAAGGTGGAGGGTCGGGGGTTCAATACCCGCTGACCCCCGCATTTGGAAAACCGTTTTAACATTTTGAAAAAGGTGTGGAGGTTTGTTTTACATATTTGTTTAAACGCTTATGTATTAACGTTTTGGGTGTGTTTATGGGTTTGTTGTGGGTGGAGTAATGTGGGATCGTCACGTGGGTGGGGCCGGAGGAGCCTCCGGCCGTGGGTTCAACTCCCACTGGGCTCTTCATTTATATATAGTATAGTGGGTGGGGGTGTGGACTGAGTCCACCAGAGGTGGCCCACCCACCACCTAGTTTGTTTTATATGTAACGTAATATGTAATGTTTAGTTGGAGGTTGGGGGTTCGGCGGGGTCATGACCGCCGACCCATTTAATTATTAAATTTGTTTAATATAGATTGGGCTCTGATGGAGGTGTCGGGGGTCATGGCCCGCCACCTATTTTATAATTTTTATTTTTATTTTTAATTAATAATAGGACACTTAAACTTGGCCCACAACCAAACTTTGACTGGCTCTATCTCCTCCATACGATCTCGGATTTGAGTGCCGTTCACATTGTTGGAATGAGGGTGACGAGCACTTTGATCTAGTGCTAGTTTGGGAGAGATATGATCAATTTGAATTTTAACCCTTTCTAAGTCTTCTTAGACTTCTGCTGTGTCTGCAACCACCTAGATCAATCCTCTCCACTGAGGAGCTTTTGGTCCTCCAAAAGCATGAAAAATAATATGCAACTTCTCTGTACCCTGTCTACACTTACAAGTATCTGAAATGTCACCCTGCCTTCTCCTTCACCTTTGTCCTTCGGAGCCATAAGCGATGAGCTGACACCTGCCACCTCTGCAAACCTGCAGTATAATTATGCAAATTACATGCTTAATTTGCATGACCAACTAATGACCCAAGCATCCCATACTTGCCATGATTTTAAAACACATACTCGGTGGTCAAGTTTACATCAAAATGGAAACAATACCCCAGCTATAAAAACAAGGCCAAAATATCATTATTGTTTCAGCAAGTGATAAAAAACACATCATCACTGCAACACATGAGTTACAAAATAAGGCCAAACACTATTGTTGCTTTGACAAGTGACGAAAACACAACATCCCTTTCACAGTTTAAAAAACTGCAACTTTTCACTTTATTTTAATTTATAGATTCTTCCAAGTAGATTTTTAGCAGTGTACTGCTTTAAGGTATTCCTACCTTTTCCCTAGGCCTTTTGTTTTTTATTTGTTTTCTTTTTTTAAATATTCTTTTCTTTGTCTATAAAGCACAACTTTCTCTCTTGTTGTGCTGGTAAGAAGTCTTATAATAATGTAGTGTTCTTTCTGGAATATTTCCAAACAACTTATTTCTTAATTCAGTAAAATAAAATATAATTACATCATCACATAGTTTCCATTCTGGCTTCCATAACCATTAAGTCCAACAATAATTTAGAAGTATAAAACTAGCCATTTATAAAAAAACAAGACATAGTGGTGCTACATCAATGTCAGAGACATGGAGATCAATGTTAGAGACTAGACGATGAAGTAGCTTCATTAAGAAAAGAACACGAAAAGAAAATATCCTAGTTACAGGAGGCGACAAAAACTGAAGAAGATGCAATAATCGAGGATCTTAAAGGATGAACACTTTGTTGTGAAGGAATTAAAGCAGAGATCATCTATCTCAAATTTTAACTTTAAAAGTCAAACAAATAATATGAGGAGGTAGTTCAAGTATTTGAGGAACAAGAAAATGAACTTAAAAAGGAGATCATCGAGTTGAGAACTCAAATAGAAAAGACATAAGGAGAAAAAGAGGTTAAGGTAAATATACTAGAAGGTAAATTAGCAAAAAAGGATAAGCTATTGAAATTTCAAGATAGCTTAAAGATATCGGATAATTTTCTTAACATTCAAAGGTCTCCCTCCATTAAATATGATCTTGGCTTTCGTGAAACTATAAAAGGATAATCCAGTTTGCAAGCCTGCGTAAGAAATATCAAGGTTAACAAAGAAAATTCTGGTAAGTATCAAAAGGTTAACTAAACCAACAACCAAGAAAAGTGTACTTTCAAAGGAAATAATTTTCTCCTAACTATAAAAAGAAAAATCCATTCACTCTAAATAATGATATTGAATGTTTTATTTGTCATAAATTTGGATAGATTGCATCCAATTGCAGAAGCAGATTGACACAAAGATCATCAGCTCCCAGGTACTCAAGTTTCTTTAAAGGATATTGTTTTACTTGTAATATGTTTGGTCACAAATCTATTGATTGCAATAGAAGAAATGTGAAGCATAAATATTATGATTCTCTTTCCCCTTTCTCTGGTCATGTAAGTTGTTACACATATAAAATTTTTAGACATGTAGCAAAAGAATGCAAGAACAAGACAATGGATTCATATAGACAACAAATATATTCTCTTCAAAGAAAGAAACCTGACAAGAAGGTTGTTATCAAAAGACCAGGAAAAGATGGATCCACCAACACTCCACCTATTAAGCAGAAGGAGCCTTGACAAGGGTATTCATCCATAGTATTTTGACTATAATTTTTATTTGATCCCATCAACAAATACCAACAACATTACCAAGGGATTTTCCTATGGTATTGGAAAAGATTAAAATCTATATAAGGAGAAGGAGATCAAGGAGTTAATTGTGAAATGTAATGGATTATTCATGTGTGATCTATCTGAAATAGTTGTTCACCATGGAGCAAGGAGAAGGCTCAAGTCTAAAATATTTGAAGATGTATTAAATATATGATTGATTGATTTGATTGTTGCAGAATGTTTGAATTGCTAACAATGCAAGATATGTGGTTACAGTGGGGCTATGATCGGAATGTGTTTGTAGAGATCTGTGATTTTGACAGTGAAGTATGTAGAATGTGTGTTGTGTTTCCAGAGATAATTTGATTCAATAACTTAAGATTTTTACGCAAGTTTTCTTCTGGAATGTCATGTACATACACATATATGCTTAATATTAGTCACGTATTCATTATGAGATAATATGTTTTAGATTATTGCTTGCTCTAGGTTATTTAACTATTGTTTTTCTGCCAATTGATGCATGGGTTGAGTTTTTCCTTGAACATAGATAATGATTTGCCAATATATTTTGGTATTCAGTCTATTGAAATATGTACGTGGGTTTTATACGTAGGAAGTGAATATATACACATCTCTATTTAATGAAAATCACATATATGTTATGGGGTTTGTAATTCTGGTTGATCATGGCAGTTGATTGATTCCTTTGTTTCTTTCATACTTTTACACATGAAATGGGTGTGGATAGGGTTGTGATGGCTTCATGGGCTATGAAGTTATGGTGTTTCGATCCTTTTACTCCTAAAAACCTATATTTGGATCAAGCCAAGAGGATTAATCCCAATATCTTATCAAAAGGGTGATGAAGAGGGAATATGGATATTTTCAAATCGTTTTCAAGAATATCAAGGGGAAAAATATCAGTCTCTAGTCTAGGGGTGTAGATCTTCTTGGAGATCTTAAATAAAGAGTTCATAAGACCCTTGGAATAGTAGCTCATTCTCAAAATGTGTTATATGAGGGGAAATTTTTATTGGACTCTATGACAACGAAGGAATATGGAATTGTACAAGATTCTATCATTATCTTACATATTAGGTTACGGAGTGGAGTGCAAAGTTTCAAGATTCTTCCATATATGGAAGTTGCAGATATGCAAAATATGTGTAGCTTCCGTATGTGTACGATAGATGCACATACATAGAAGATGTGCATATATGGAAGCTACACATATATGGAAGCTGTGCATATACATAATTCACATATCTTCTATATATGCACATTCTTTATCACATATACTCTGTATAAGCACAACTTCCGTATATGCAAAAATTTCGTATATGCACATACGAAGAAGTTGCACATATTCAATTTTTTTTTTTTTTTTTTTTTTTATATACAAAAGATATTCGCAAATATGGAAGTTGCATAGATACAAAGGTTGTGTATATATGGAGGTTGAAGTTGTGGATTTTCTGTATATGCACATATATGTAAGTTGCACATATGTGGAAGTTGCGCATATACAAAAGGTGCACATATATTTCGTATATGCACAACTTACGTATATGTCCATATATTTTATATATGTGTAAGTTCCCTATATGAAAATATCTTATGTATATGTGCAATTTCCGTATATGTTCACGTCTTCTGTATATGCATATATGCAGAAGTTGTGTGTAACTTTCATAATATTCATATATGATAGTCTTTAGATATGCATAGTTTTTGTATATGTGTAACTTTCTTATATGTGAAAATTCTGTATATATGCAAATTTCATACATGCACATATCTTCTGTATATGCACATCTACTGTATATATACAACTTCAAGGTATGTGCATATAAAAAAGATATGCACATATACGAAAGAAGTGCATATATGGAAGATATGTGCATATACAGATGTCACACAAATTTTATATATTCACATATTTTGTATCATATTTCTTCGATATATGTGAAATTTTCATATATGCACATATATTTCGTACAAACACAACTTTCATATATGTGCATATATGGAATTTGCTTATATACGGAGGCTACGTATATATGAAATTTGAAGTTGTGCACAACTTTTGTATATGTGTAACTTCTGAATATGAAAAAATATAGAAGTTTCACATATACAATAGATGCACATATATAGAAGCTGCACATATATGGAATATGTGCATATACATAATTCATGCACAAATTCACCCACTGTATATGAAAAATTTCCGTATATACGCATATTTGTTTGTGCATATACGGAAGATTTACACATATACAAAAGACTCACATAGATGGAAGTTTCCCTATACAAAGGCTGAAGTTCTGCACAACTTCTGTATATACACATATCTTCCGTATATGTGCAACTTCTGTATATGTGTATATTTCTTGTATTTGTGAAAATTTTGTATATGCGCATATCTTCCATATATTCACTTATATAAAATTGTTCATCTACATAAGTAGTGCGTAACTTCTATAATATGCATATATGAGAACCTCCATATATGCATAACTTTTGTAAATACGCACATCTTCTATATACACAACATTTTTATATGTGCATATATTATGTATATACATAACTTATATATATGCACATATATTTCATATATGTACATCTTCTATATTTGTACATCTACTGTATATGTTCAACCAAATGGCCTGAATGGCCGCATTGACTACTCCTCTATACTCAGCCTCTATTGATGATAGAGTAAGAACAACCTAGTTCTCGCTAACCATCAAATATAGTCGAATCTCAAACTAAGTACATTTCTAGAGGTGGAATCCTTCTCTACAAATGGATATGGAGGAACAAGCTTCCTTTTCAGAAGTAGATGTATCAAATCCCATGTTTGGATCAAAGAACAAAACCAATATGGATTCCATGAAACTTTAACATGTGTTTGATGATTAGATGCATCTCACATATATGCATGCATGGATTTAGGGATTCCTTTGTGGATGCGTGCATGGTGTTATAAATGCTTCCTTGGATGCATGCATGGTAATTCATGGTGTTATAAATGCTTCCTTGGATGCATGCCTGGGAATGCATAGCTCTACAACTAAAAGTGCATATGTGGCATCATCGAATTAAGACCTTATCAAATTTTTACCATCAACATCATCAATCATAGATAGTAGAGGAATCTAAGTCCTCTTCTATGCTTTCGAAATTAGAGGAATTAAATTAAAATTTAAAAAAAAAACAATTTAAATATTTAATATTTATAATTATTAATAAAATTTTTTGACTCATCAAATTACATAAAAATAAATAAAATAAAAATTTAAAATTAATTATTATATAGTATAATTATAGATGAATTAGTTATACTTAATAATTAAATCAATCTTAAATCCATCTTAGCTTTGGATCTACCAAGTGCAGAGAGGGATCAAATCTCTTGAGGTGGCAAACTCTTTTCAGTGAAAAGAGATTTGTGTAAGAGAGAATGGATATAAAGGCTACTTTATTTTATAATATTAATTTTTATATACTAAACAGAATTAAAAATGTATACTTATATTGAAATTATTTTGTTAAAATTAACATATATAGTTAATTTTATTATTTTTAAATATAATTTACTATTACAATTTTTTTTTTTCATTAATTAATAAAATAAATAGAAGTTTAAATTTTAATTCAATAAACCTTGGTGGGGGTGTCATTTGGTGATTTCAATGTGGCCGAGACTTGACATGCCCTCTTGTCAGCATCACCTATGCATGTCATACATTCGAGGAACATTTATGTGACCTCACCTTCAAAGGAAAGACGTCAAGGCCCCTTCAAAACCTTTTTATATATGCATCTATGGCATTAGTTGATGCTCTAGTGTGTCCTTCATCCCTTATTGGTGGCTTGAGATTATCTTCCTCAATCATTTCCTTCTACTCTTGTCTTCACTCACTATGCACTTGGACTATGACCTAGTTGCTTGGGTGGGTTGCCTCCCATCCTTATCATTGAGTTTACCCCTTCCATTGTTGGATTTTTTTGATGGAGAGGGTATAAAATCAAGGTCAATGATAATACAAATTGATTGGGAAATTGTTATGGCATATCTCTTTCATGGGCACCTCATGCAACTCCCCTTTCATCTTAGTTTTGGTCCATACAACATCAAAGAGCATGTTTTTAGTGTGGTAGTAGTGGTCGCGATGCTTCAAGAGGAACCTCTGTATGCTTATGAGAAAATTCGTTAGTCTGTAGCTTCCATGCTAGTACACCCCCAGATATTAAGGAGGAAATCTATCTCATGGAGGGAAAAATTTGTCATGAAATTCATGTCATGGCTTCCATTTCATGTTGAATTATCGATACAAGTAATTCATGAGGCCTCCAAAATCATTATCTACATACTATTAATTTCTAGTGGCATATTAATCTACTACTAGAAAAAGTTCTAGTTAATAGGAGATAGTCCCAAGTCATTCTCTTACGTAGGCTAGATAAGCTCAAAGACCTTATGCTTGACATGGAAGGCTAACTACCTAGGCTTGAGATAGGCTCCCTACCTAGCTCTCCAATTCCTCTACCATGCAATTTTGAGGACTATCCTATTAACCTATATACTCTATTGTCATCCTGATGATCTTGAAGGCTTGCAGTTTCATTTCAATTCTTGTTATTCAAACTGGCCCTTGGGGCTATAGTAATGTTTCTCTTTGACTCTCTATTTAGTTTATTTTTCTTGTTGTCTCCAGATTTGAATTTCAATAAGGCTTCTAATTTTTTTCTCTTATTGCTAGTTTCCCACCTCGTGGGGTAGAAATTATTTTAAGCATTTTCTAGTCTTGGACACTTGTTAATTTTTTTAATTTTATACTCTTTTTGTTTAGTGTCTTTGGTTTGGTTTCCAAGACAGAGAGCCAAAGACACTAATATTTCTATATTTGATGTAAATATTTGTTATTATAATGCAAAAACAACTTTATAATAATAATAATAATAATAACAACAATAATAATAATTGATAATAAATATTTTAGTTATTTTATTATTAAAATTACAAATTACAAATACTATTAAACCTATAAATTTTAGTTATTAAGATAGGAATATCTATTTTGGAATTATATTTCCATAGTTTTAATTTAATTATCAATAATTATTAGGTGGAGAGTAGGGATTCAAGCGCCAGTAAATATGTTTTGATAGTCTTTAGGATAGAGGGTTTAGATTTATCTCAAAAGTAGTTATGTGCCTTTTACTTTTTAATTTAATTTAAAAAGTTATAAATTTAAATTATATATAGATAATGAGTTATGATTTCTTTAGCATATGGTATTGATAAAGCATGATATTGGCTCATGGTATTGTAGCAAGTCCTATTTATAGGTTAAGAATCTATATTAAAGAGAAGGTACATTTCCATGGTTAACAATTTTGGTACATTACTCTTCTCCTTTATGTTGATGACATCATTATTCTAGCTAGGAGGCATGAAAATCTCAACAAGGAGCTTAAAATCCTCCAATATTATAGGTTCAAGATGTTTATGACTATTAATACTATCAAGACTAAGGTCTTGATAATTAAATCCAAAAAGATAAATTACAATAATAAAATTTATGATAATAACTACTTAGAGGCAGAGCATAACAAGGGCGGATGAGAGCTCGAGCACCGGTGATAGCTACTCCTCTAACCCTAATTTCTAGTTCTAGTGCCCCTTCCAAGCTCTATCCACCGGCCCGTAACAGGGGTTGACTTACATTTCCCTTTCGACTGCCTCTCCCACTGCTTTCATTTAATTGTCCCTTTAACAACGTCGACATTGAGACTGTTACTAGCTGTCTGGGAAACTATCATCTTGGCACATTTCCCTAGGCAATTACCTTACGGGCTATCAGTTTGCATGGAGGTAGATATTGTGGAATATTCTGAGGACCCTTTCAACTCAGTCCCCATCTGGACGGTTGTTTGGTCAATTTAGTGTTTCTAAATTGATTTCATTAATTGTCAACCCAGGGCTCGTAAGCTGATGAAGTGAAGGTGTACTATATGTACTTAGGAAACCTCTTAAGTCTTTTTGTCGTTTGGGGGTGTTGTTTGTGATCAATTTATCTTCCTAAGATGGAATGGAGATTTATAAACAAATGAGTGATAGTGTGTGTAAGGTGATTTCTAAATGAGTGAGTGTGTGTTATTGGTGGTTTCTAACTACCTTCTAAATCTGCAAAGGAAAAAGCTTGAAAGAAATAACCGGAAATGAAACTGAAAGCAAAATGGAAAAAAACCACTTTCTAATAGCACTAGTCACTACTCATGTTGCTGCAATAAAAAGATAAGAAAAACTACTTTAAAGACCAGTTATAATGTTTAACTCTTCCTAACTCTCTGCTTCCAACATATAGTACTATGTAAAACACGATTAAGAAGTAGTTAGAGATAAGTCTAAAAAGTATCCAAAACAAGTTGTAAGTTATCAGTATTCTAATCTCTTAAAGATGAACAACTTATGATAAAGATACCATCAATATGTCAGCATACAACTTGAGAAATTAAACTAGAAATCAACTAGGAAAACAGAGTAAAGGCATCAACTTATGAATATGACAACTGAAAATACTATTAGAGATAAAGCAAATGCACAAATACACACAATCCCGGGCTAACACCTGCAAAAGACAGTCCTTATCTGTTTAAAGTAAATGCTGGAAATGAAATAACAGTGAAATTGAATCAAATATGTACATGCGTTTAAAGAAAAGGGAAATTGCTGAATTCAAAAGAAGTGAATGGTAAAAACATGAAAGTAAATTACTGTACAAAGGCTGTTATGAACGGGGGCCCTCCATCCACAAATCCCAAAGAGAAATCAGCTACGTAAAGGAGTCAAACAGCAGTCTTCTACTAATTCATAATGCAGAAATTACAGTCAAAAAGTGCTGAAATAGCAGCTTCAAAACAGAGTTTCTGTGCTCTCTAAAAACGTAGATTTTACATGAATGAAACAACTAAAGACTAATCTTCAAGCGTGCGCAGACGCTGGATTTTATAAGAAAGTAAACAACTGCCTACTGCGTAAAACAAGAAACTGAAAATTAACTGACAATATGTAAATTAAATGGTTCAGCAAAACGTCAATAGGTCCGTGGGTGATCTGGAAGGTACGGTCATTATGGAGGTTGAATCTAAGGTTGGATCCTGTCTCCCATGACCTGCGTAGAGTGGAGGAGTTGCCATCTGGAGTGACGTATCCTTTCAGCTCACGCAGCACCATTTGAGCTGGCTTTGTTGACCGGAGTTGGACCCTCGTTGACCGGAGGTATGCGTGGCGTTGCTGACCAAGCCAACAGCACATGAAACTTCAACACCTTCATTCCCATGTGCCCATGTGGTTCGTTTCTCAAAATGACACGTGGAACATGGAGATCAATGAAAAGGCTGCGGAATTGCTGAATGGCTGCGGAATTGCCAGACAGCTGCGGAAACTTTGTGCATATGTCAAAAATCTAGACAAACAGTCAAACATTTAGCAAAGTCAACCAATCATGCTTAAAGACATTAAATGTAATGATCTGGGTAAGTTTATGAGGAAAATAGGGCAAAAGAGAGGGATAAGTGAGGAAAAGCTGTAGGTAATGATGGATAAATAGGTGCAAGTTATAGGCTCTACATACCCCCACTACGAGGGTATTGCATGTCCTCATGCAATGAAGATATCGTTTAATCCACCTGCTGAGATGCCTTTGCTAAGACATCTAATCTTCTCCTCTTCCTCCGTATAGAAATATCAACTCTTGGTCTTTTCATCAAGCATCTGAATCTTAAATTGATCAAATCTCTATTTAGCCTCCTGCATTTCTTCTTTAGCTTTTTGTTTTCTTTTTGCAAAAGACCCATATGAAGCATTGTATTATCGTGAACCATCTTGTCCACATTGCTCCTTTCCTTCAGTTTTTCATTTTCCTGTTTGATGTGGCGATTCAGTACCTCCAGCTCAAATATTTCTTGCTTCAGTGATTGAACCTGTTGTTCAAGAGGTAGAACAGTGCTTGGACCAGCAGCAGCTTGTTCTAATGTCTCCAAGTAGTTATATAATCTCTGTTGATCTGGGTCAATCTTTGGTGACCTCTTTGGACTAGGCTCATGCTCAGATTCAGGTTCATGCTCAAATTCAAGTTCATGTTCAGACTCAAGTTCATGTTCAAAAGGACTTTCCTCACGTGGAGGACTAGTCTCAACCTGCTCCTTATGTGAACTTGTGAAGGGCTTTTCTCAAAGTCAAGTCTTGTAGCAACCTTCTCAGGTGTGCTCAAGTCAATAAAGGATGACTCTTTGTTCTTTGTGGCCCTCATTTTGCCTTGTAACCTGCTGCTCCTTCTCACGGTGGTGATGCTCTGTTTTTCTTTTGGTTGCTTCTGCTTTTGTTTTTGCATCTTCTTGGAAAGGGCAGTCTCATGAAGTTGGGCCAACCTATGTGCCAATGGCTGAGTGTCCTCTTCACTGGAATTGTTAGGAGTGAGGTAGGCTTCCTGGGCTATAGTTTTTCCTTTATCTTTCTTTTGTTTCTTCCTAATCTCCTTTTTCTTTTGAACAACCTCTTGTAATATTTCTTGCAGGGTTTCTGTTATGATTCCTTGGGCTACTTGGTCAATGTCTACAGCAGACTCAAGGTCAATTTCTTCCTCGGAATTATGGGTAAAATGTTCTTCTTCAGCAAGGTCTTGGACATTTTCTTCTTGGACAGCAGTTTCTGGGGTAACCTCTCCTCTTTTTCTTCTACTCTTTCTAGGCACAGAGGTTTCTCCTGCCTCTTGGAAGTGGTTTCTCACAAGAAATCTTTCCCAGGTATCCTTTTTGGCCTTTAACTGTTCTTCAACTAGTATTTTGACAAGCCCATGGTGGTATAAATGTGGCTCAATGTTTCCTGGGTTTCTTTGGACTATGGAGCACATTTTTCTAAGGCTTGAGAGTAAAAAGTATGGAAGGTTAATGTCATGCTCTCCTAAGAAATGCATCATAATTTTGGCATGATAAACATATAGAACTCCAAACCTTCCCTCATGTAAAGAATTTTTGTACTAGTAGAAGCAAAGTTGTCCATTCTTCTTTGACAAGATTAACAGGGATTCCCTTTGTAAAGATGCTAGTGTCCATACCTGGATTCTTTAGAATTTGTTTCCATTGCTGGCCTTGTACTGTTCGGTTTTTGAACCATCTCTCCCCAGTTTGTGGAAGTGAAGTGGCCTGTGCCAAACTACTCTCGGTGACTGTAAACTTCAAATCTCCTATCTCCACTTGGTTGTCTTTCTCATTGAAAGAACGTGCAAAAGTCTTTGTGACTTCTCTATGATAACCCTTGAATTTCTTTATGCACTGGAGCCAATTTGCCTTCTGCAAAGAGTCTTTGACTTGGGGATATCCTTCCAGAAATTTGGAGCCCTCTGGCTCTGCCCTCAAAAGTTTACCCATCGGCTCTGTTTTTAATATTGTGGAGAAAAGATTATACGGCTTCAGCAGTGGCTTATACACAACAGTTTTACGGCTTCAACAGTAGATTACGACTTCACCATAACAACCGTAATACACTCACAACAGTGGTCACAATTTAGGAGAGGAGAAAAATGAAGTGGAGTATGGTTACGGTGGCAGAGTAGTGAATGAGGCAGAGCAATGAAAAATAAGGAGAATGCGGGAGTGAATCAACTGCGGAATGAGGTTATGCATGCGTAGGAGGGTTATGAATGATGAAAGAAAATGGCTAAGTCCTTAGACTTCGGTCACAAGTGTACATTTGGCTGCGGAATCATAATGCAGAGAGCCATAGTACAATTGTCTACGTCACTTAGGTACGAAAATTTAAATGGAAGAGCAGCCGTGTTGTGAGCTTTTGAAATCGTGATGAATGATGGCCGTTAGGGCTGAGAGATATGGGGATTTCGGTCGAGTTATGGAGATGATAGGTAATCATTACATTGAATGGCAAAAAACACAACCTGAAAACCATGCAAAAATGTTATAATCGTAGGTTTAGAAATTAGATCATACCTTAGGTGTCCGCATTTTGATTCCTTTTGCTAACCTTTCATTGTTTGTTGCTGCTACATGACCTTTTTAAAATTTCCTTGCTGATGACTTTTTTTTGTGCTGCAGATTTCTTCTTGGAACAGACTGTGTTTTTTTTATATGAAGGTGCAGAAAGCGTATTGGCTGCGGAATTGAGATATTGGCGGTGGAATTGCTCCTTAGCTACAGAAACTGCAGTAATACCCTTCTGTCTGCACAAAATAGCTGTGTGAAATAAATCTGACAATGATTTTATTGGTGGGATGGAATGTAATGGATGAATAGATGGAAAGAAGTGAGGTGGAGTGAGAATGATTGGATGAATGAAATGGTGAATGAAGTGGATGAAATGATGAAATGAAAATGGAAGAAGCGAAATGGAATGAAGATGATGGGTGAAAATATAAAGTGTCAGGTGACCCTGATTTTCACCTTATATTTTCTGCATAAGACTGCCAATTCAAGATTGGTTTTTAGTCTTATACAAATTTTTCTCTCTCTTTTTTTCTTTTTTTTCGAAACAGAAAGAAATAAAGATTAGGCTGATGGAGGAGAAGGATTCTTCTCCGCTAGCCTCATTGCAGAACTTTCTTGAAATATTTTGACAAATTCCTCTTTTGAGAGTGGCTTATGATAGATCTTCAAGCGGTGGCCATTCACAATAAGAGGAGTGTGGAACTCATCAATTGTCTTGATTCGGACTGCTCCATTACTAAAGACTTCATCAATCTCATATGGCCCAAGCCAATGAGTTTGAAATTTCCCTTTGAAGTCCTTAAACTTTGAATCAAATAGTAGCGCCCAATCTCCTTTTTGAAACTTCTTTTCTTTGATAAATCGATCATGCCATTTGGTCCTTTGGTGTTGAACTAGATTGCATCTTGTCTTATTTCATCTAGTTCATTTAACTGGTCCATTCTGTGCTTTTGGGCTTCTGATAAGCTCATCCCCAACTGAACTTCCATCTTGAAGGTCTTGATCTGAAACTCA
>APFE030937407.1:30307-70554 GCA_000404065.3 Pinus taeda | reverse complement strand
TGAGAGAATCTCTCAACCACACTAGTGTACGTCCAAGATAGAATTCCTATCTTGAGACTATTGATTGTATAAATATATTGTAATTTCCTCATTCATTAATTAATAGAGAATATATTGATTGAGCTGATTTTATCTTGGTATCAGAGCCTGTGAGGGTCTGGCCCCTCCGAGGCTTGGCCCCTCCTGGACTGAGGGAAGATAATTGAGTGTATAATTTCATTATTTGTTTGTCCACCAAAAGTTGTGTGGGTAATGAGTGATCTGCCAGAGTGGTGTTGATCTTGATTCGTACGCGGTTGGGATTGGTGATTTTCTCAGATCTTGAGTGCTGAATGTGAATTTATGGCAGGCACGCAACTGCAGGACGATTTTGTGGAGAATGGAGCGGGTTTCCTCAGAATGGGCGGCTCTAGGCGTTCGAAAAGATTATTTGAACCGTCTCTAGACTAAGGTTTTGGTGGTAGGGCGAAAATGAGCATTGTAGGGTTTGATGTCGGAAATGAAAGCTGCATTGTTGTCGTTGCACGACAGCACGTCATTGATGTCGTGCTTAATGATGAATTGAAGGGGGAAACCCCAGCCATTGTTTGTTTCGGGGAGGAGCAGCAGTTTATTGGCACGGCCGGGGCTTCTTCGTCCCTGATGAATCCGAAGAACGCCGTCTCTCAGATCAAACGGTTGATCGGGAAGCAATTCCGTGATCCCGAAGTGCAGAGGGATTTGCAGAGCTTGTCGTTCACCGTTGATGAAGCGCCCAACGGGGGTGTGCGGATTCACGTGCGGTACCTTGGAGATAATCGCGCCTTTACCGGGACTTAGATTCTAGCCATGATATTGTCGAACCTTAAGCAAATTGCAAAGCCACATTTGAAAAAAGAGGTTGTTGATTGTTGTATTGGGATACCAATTTATTTCACAGATCTCCAAAGAAGAGCGTTTTTGGATGTCGCTGCCATTGCGGGCCTAAATCCTCTCCGCTTGATGCACGAGACCACAACCACTGCCTTGGCTTACAGCATTTACAAGACTGATCTGCCGGAAAATGATCTGTTGAACGTTGTGTTTGTTGATGTGCAGGTGTGTGTCGCTGCGTTGTTGATCGAGATTGCTCAGATTCCAATTGCCGATGGAGTGACGCTGTGTAGGCGCCTTTCCTGAACATTTTTTTCAGCGATCTTGCCTTACTTTTATTTTCCGAGCACTCTTCTATCCCCATTGGTCAACCGAGCTCCGAAGCGCACTACCTTTCATCGGATCGTTGCTATTAATGCTCTCGGCCTTGGCTGTGGAGGCCATCTCTGTACAGTCCGTCAGCACCTCCTCTTCCTGACACAGGACAATGGTTATTTTTGGCCTTGAATGAGAAGCTTCCATTGACAATTGTACAAGTATTAAGGGCTTCCCTTATTGGTCTACACCACTACTTGATGTTGTTCCTAATGTTAGCATTCTCTGTTTTGTTTGACTGTTAAAGCTCCTGGATTGGGACTTGGAGCCAGGTATATGTTTACCATGGCTATTGGTCGACTTCTCAGGGTTAAGACATTTGTAGCGACAATCCTTCCATCTGCACGACCATGGTGTGCTTCTGCTCGATTTGATATTCCTAATCATCCTCATCCTTGGGCACAGATCAAATGAAACATCATGGTTCAACACTCTGAAGAGAGCTGGGGGTGGTTGCAATGATCTTGTTTATAGTGGTCATATGCTTGTTGCAGTGCTTACAGCAATGGCCTGGACGGAAGCCTATCCAGGCTGGACATCAGCAGTAATATGGTTTCTAGTTTTACATAGTGCCCAAAGGGAAATCCGTGAAAGACATCATTACAGTGTTGACTGTGTTGGAGCTATATTTGTGGTGATCTTCACAGCACATTCGAACCTCGATCGATCAGACTTTGTGTGTGGCAATGTTTGGTTATATGAATGAATCCTATTTTTGGTGGCATAAGTTGGATCCATTCTGACTATCCCAGTAACGGTGATCATACTTATTCAGTACTTCTTTTCAAGAATGGAATTGGTCAATGGATAAGCATGATTTAGATCTCTTCGTCGGTACTCGAGGGAGGATCTTCTTGGCCTTCTGCTGTAGAGGTTATGAGAGTTGGAAGGTCGGCAGCTGCTTTGGCAGGATTGCGAGGGAAAGGGTCTGTTATCTCTTCTTTTCGACCATGATTGATCTGTTCTCATACTGCAACCTATGAATTCATAGCTTGTAGTTGCCAGCCGATGCGTTTTTGGGATTCGAAGCTTGGACTGCCCAGAGTCTGAGCAGCGGAAGCGTGGTGTGGCTGCGTGGTGGCTCTGTGTCCACCTGAGGGAGATCTGGTGGTAGATCGGGATCGACGTTAGGATCCTGTGGAGCGTGACGATGCCCGCTTCCAGCAGGGTGTCGTGGGATCGAGGCTCATTGGCAGAATTCTCTGAGAATTCGTGGGAGGATCGGTTTCTGTGAAAGACTGATATGGGCGAAGTTTCTGTTATATCGTATAAGAGATTTCTACATTTGCTCTAGTTTTTCAGGCATCTGAAATTCTTGAATACTTGTCTGGTTCCGTGTTATATTCTATTTTGGTTTGTTGCAATTTCAATTTCAATGGCGATCTGGGATTCAATGCATTCAGATCTGAGGAGGATGCCAATGCAATTGGTGGGTCCTCGAAACAAATCAAGTTTGTCCCCCAGAATGGATATCTTAGAGTCGTGTTTCGGTCTGAGGCCGAGATATCGCCTGCTAACAGAAGAATGATCAGGACTCTCGACTTGGAGATTGCAGGATTGAGTAATTACTTCCCTGTAATTGATGTTGTTTATTCTGTTTCAGATCAGTTGCCCTTGTTTAGAAATCTTGAACTTGAGGAGCTCAGGTGGCTTTATGCATGCATGAGGGCTCTCGTGCAAGTTCATCCAGTGTTGATGGAGAACGATAAACATGGAGTCTTTGAGGATTTTATACAAAGTGTTGATGTTCAATGGCCCGCAGATGACCCAAAAGATTGGGAGATTGTTTCAGTCAGAATCTCATATCCTCTTAAGAGCAGCCAAGAGCAGGTGAATTTGCCACCCAGATTAGCAGAAAACTTGGAGGATTATTCAATGGATCAGCAAGTGAATTGGCTTGTGCCGAGACGCGGAATGGCAGAGGGAAGAATGATTTTCTAAGCGTGCTCTTATCTCTCAGAAATGACGCCGATGGTGAAGGAGGGAAGGTCACTGATACGGATATGAAGGCACTTTTACTAGATCTGTTCACAGCAGGAACTATCTCTGGAATCTGTGATAGATAGAGAAATTTGATATTTTGTCAACCTGAAAGTTTATTTTTTTTATGTCTTGGAATCATGGATAATATTATTGAGCCTTATTGAGCCTAGCTAACTCAATGTAGGTAAAGTTGTTTTGTTAGAATTCATGACTCTAACAAATGACAGGATAAGCATGGAGTTCCAAGAATTTATTTGACAAAGGTGCCCAAGATGTGAACTTGGGATAAAGGAGCAGCAACAACAGTTATGGTGGACAACAAAGTAGATTTTTTGTTTTAGTATGGTTTGTGGAATAGACTCCCTAACATATTATTGTAATAGTCATTGTATGTACCAGAAACTCCAAATGTTGAATGTGAGCCTTGTAAAGGCATTTGGAAGTTCGTGGTGATCTCAAAACCACTTTGTAATGGTTTGTGGTCTGCCTGAAACCATCTTTTATCACTGTAATGTGACGATTGGTGGTGAACCAGAAACCATCTATAGAGTCCTAATGGCTACAGGATTTTCCCGGTGGTGGCATATTGAAGTTGGTGGATTTGCTCGGTGGTGGTAAATCGGACTTGCTCGGTGGTGGCATATTGAAGTTGGCGGATTTGCCCAGTGGTGGTAAATCGGACTTGCCTGGTGGTGGCAGATTGCCTTTATGGCTGAATCGCCTATGTGGCTTGAGGTGCCTTTGTGGCTGTGTGTACACAGGAGCTTTGTGCTCGTAAGAGCAGGTGGACTGCAGTAACACCTGGCTAAGACTCAGATGATTTTCTCTGAGTAGAAGGGGATTGGCGTTTTTCACGCTAACAGCAATGCCAAGAAGGCCAACTGGCGCGTATGTTAGGCCATTAGTCGCGCCAATAGGTGCGGGTTTTTACTTCAGGATCGCGCCAATTCACCTTCGAGGGGATCTGCGGGAAGCCTCAACTTCGTTTGACGGTCTGCAAGGGGTGCAGGATCGAAGAAGTTGCAGATCTATCCGGGAGAGGCGGATTGGATCAATTTGTTATTAGATCAATTCTTCAGCTGTATTGGAAACGCCAAATTTATAGATTGTGGATCTGTCCGAAGACGGAAAACTGTGTTTTTGGAGGTTTTGTACATGCAATTCATGTGATGATGGTGGATTTGACTATCATGACAATTAGTCATTAAGGGGGGGAGTTGGAAATAATTAATTCCTACTTGTCTATGGTTATAATTCTCCATTTGAGGAGTTTGTTCCTATATAATAGGGATTTAGTTTTCTCTAGTTTAGTGTGTGGTTGAGAGAATCTTCAACCACACTAGTGTACGTCCAAGATAGAATTTCTATCTTGAGACTATTGATTGTATAAATATCTTGTAATTTCCTCATTCATTAATTAATAGAGAATATATTGATTGAGCTGATTTTATCTTTTTGAAGTTTAATTTTTTTTATAAAAATAATTGATTTCTTAAAAGAAATTGAGCATGAATCTTGAAATTAGTAATTTTTTAATAAAAAATAATGGATTATTTTGATTATTTATATCTGAGGAACTTTTTGAAGTTTAAATTTTTTATAAAATAAATTGATTTCTTAAAAGAATTGAGCTGATCTTGATTTAAATTTTTAAAATAAGCCAATCATGGATATTTGATATATTTAACGAGCGAATTGTTATAAACATAATTTTTGAATATTATATTTTTTAAAATATGTATTAATTACAAAAGTATTTTTACATAAAATTTGAAAACAAAGAGGGATGCAGTTTTGAGTTTTGAATATGAAGTTTTGAGTTTTGAATATCTAATTTTTAAATAAATATTAAATACAAAAAGATTTTAAATCAGATTTAAAAGTAGGAAAAGAAATTTTGAATTTTGAAAAGTTAAGAAATTTTGTAAATAACAAATAAGTGTGATTGTAGTTTAAATTTCTAACCGTTTTAAAATTATTTATATTATTGCTATATGAAAAATGTGTATATATTTAAATGTTTAAGATATACTCTAATTTTTTTAAAATTAAAACATTTTAATCCTTTTTCTATCATATCATGTCGAATTCGAATCCGAAGTTTGGAGCACAATTTTCATTAAAAAAAAAAGCGTTGATAAAAATCATTTAAATAGTTATTATATCCCTACGAAATCATGGAATTAGTAGAGTTACCATGAGTCTTTAAGTAAGGAAATGTAAGATGGGGTATACATGTTCTTTATGGCGAGTATACAAGGAGAATAAAAGCAACGGCATGTACACAAAACAACACTCATAACAGTGCAAACGAACAAAGGTATGGCACTATGATAACCTTTTATGGTATGTTGAAGGAGTGATACCATAATATATGGTATGTTGAAGGATTCATATCATAATATATGAATGACTTTTTGGACAAGAAGTGTTAAAAAACTATATATTTTATTATTATGGATATGCAAAAGTGAAAGCATTTGTAAAGGAGAAAGCCGAAAAGAAAACTTGGAAAGAATTAATGAGGAGGGGAAATGATTAAAGCAATTCCTAATAAGTTTATATGCATGGAGGTTTGGAAATATTTTAATTTTTGAAATGAAGTCATTTTATGAGTGGACAAGAAGTGTTAATATTAATGCTTATATATGCAAGGAGGTCTTAAAATATTTTATTTTTGTAATGAAGTCATTTTGTTGTTAGTTGATAAGAAGAGTCAATTTTAGGAGGTTTTAAAATATTTTTATTTTGTAATGAAGTTATTTGGTTAGTTGATAAGAAAAATTAATTTTAATGTTTAAGTTGAGGTTAAGTTATTTTCATATTTTTTAAGAAAAAATTATGTCTAAATTTAAGTTAAAGCTGAGAATTTGAAGTGAAGATGAGTTGAGATTTTAAGAAATATTAATGGTGAATACTAGGGATCTATGCTAGGTGTTATTCTAGGTGTTATTTGACAAATAAGTGCAAATTTATTGTCAAAGTCATTATGAGAGAGCTATGGAGAGTTTCAAATAAAGGAATAGTGAACATAAGATCATGCCATTGGTGAATGAATTAATTTTTCCAAAGACAAATTCACAAGTGCCTTATTGGATCTCCATAAAGCCTATCAAGAATGATATTTTATAAGCATAAGTGTATAAAAATAATTGCAGATGCCTTATTGGATGAAGATGTCCATCCTACAAGAAACAATTTTATGTAGGTATTACAGTAGAAGATTCAAATAAATAATACTAATGAAGAATGATAAAGAGATTGACTCTATGAAGTAGATGACAAAGTAGATGAAGATGACAACTACGACTCCATTAATGAAGTAGACAAATGAATGATAAAGAAGTAGATTCCATGACAAAAGAAGATGATAAAGGTGCAAACAAGGTGCACAAAAAAGATAATGTCAAATGAAAGAACATGATGATAGAGAGAATGAACATGCAGGAAATGAAACGAAAGGTAGGGATGTAAGAATGAAGTAGAATGTAGCCTTGAAAACATAAGAAGCTAAGGATAATGAAAAAATTTGTTGCAGCTAAAGAAAGAGAAAGTAAAAGAATGAAGTATTATAAGTAGTCAAAAGAATGATGAGAAAGAAGAGGAAAAAGGAAGATGAAGGTATAACCAAGAAGAATGACATAAACAAGGTAAGTAGTTGTATTTTGCGTTCAAAATTGAGATGCAAATATAGTAAATACATGAAAATAACATCCTTGAGAGGTTTGATGTATTTTATTGTGTTTGTTATGGGAAGCAAATGTTTGTATTTAATATGGAAAAGGAAAGGCTTAATAGATTTGGATGAAAGTTTCAATTGATGTACCTGAGTCAATATGATGTATGCCTAAGAGACAATGGTGTTGAATAACCGAGAGAGAAAGGATTGTGGTCATTCGAAATCACTTAATGTAATGTATATTTGTGTTAAGTTGAAAGCAACAAAGAATTGTATGGTGAAGGATGGTCTAGGAAAATGCAAAATATTGTTATGGGTAAGCTAGAAAACCCATGTTGATGAATGACGGTATTGTGGGGGGGTTAAAATTATAGGTATAAAGATATGTTGCCAAACCATATACTAGAAAAGGTTTCCTAAACTAATGAATATAACAGTTAGGTGACCCATGTAATCTTGTGGACGATTACTTTTTTATGTGGACTTCAACAAACACATTATTTATGTTTGCAAGTATAGCAGAAAAAATTAAGACTAAAGAAAGAGACGAAAGACAATAAATGTAGAAGACTAAAGATAGACCAAAGACAATAAATGTAGAAGACTAAAGATTAAGATGAGACCCATTAGAATGATAATTATTTATGTTTGCAAGTACATCAAAAAAATTTAAGACCAAAGAAAAATACCAAAGGCAATAAATATAGAAGACTAAAGATTAAGATGAGACCCATTAAAATGATAGCTAAAAATATTATAATCAGAAGTATTCATTAAAAAATATTATGAAAGAATAACTCTTACATAGGAATTATATTTAATATCTAAATTATAAAATGAAAATGTAATAAAATTAAAATGTAATAAAGTAAACTAATTATAGAAATATGCAAGAAGAATTGGAGATTAGGAGAATTGAATCTTATTAGGGCTGAAAATTACTTAAAAGATTTATAGAAAAATTCATGGAAATCTTATGTAGGAAGTGCTTATAAAAATTGCCTAAATAATTTATGGATATATGGTATAAAAATAAAATTGCTTAAAATATTTATGGAGATATTGTGTACGAACTGCTAATAATGAGGCTTAAAATATGTATAGAGATATTCTCAAGAACGGAACAAAAATATTGATAAAATTGACACCTGAGATTACAATTATAAGGTTTTGGATGATTTTAGAGATCTGGAATTATTATTTTGATATACTAGAATTGTGACGGTGTATTTCTGGAAAAAATTGAAGAAAATAGAAATGGGCATTTCGATTCCTCAGTCTTAGTTATCACACAGCTAAAAGTTAGGTTGACAAAAGATGCTTTTACGTTGCGGTAACTCCCATTGTCATGATCAATACTAAAATACTTGTGCCATCTATAACTAAATTTGCTTTTGCGATCTGAAACGAACTTATAAAGCGTCAGCACGTCGATATCGTATACGGGGATCTGTCTCTGATGCGTGTCTTTACCAGAGAGATCTGGCCAATGAAACGACGTGACCTTCAACAACGACCACTGACCGCCCAATATTGCGTTTGGATTCAGAATTCATGTTTTGGTGACCGGTGTTTGAATATGAAGTAACCCATCAAGTGTCGTGTTAAGTAAAAGTAAAAGAGTACGCTTGTTAAGTTGATGGTGGTCCCTGTCATGGTATTAAGCCTCTAACTTCAAAAAAAATTGGTTGCAGTTAAGTTGGAGACAATAGACGCATTGACTTTGGTTCACTGTTAAGAATAAATCTTATTTACGTAGTTATGTTGCGCTAGAATTGTTTTTGTTATTTTAATTATTAGGGAAAGAGTAAGGATTGAAAATTAGAGGTTATTAAAGAATAAATTGTAGTATTTGTGAAGTAGTGAAGGGTTTGAGAGAAGTTTATGGATTATTGGTTTAGAGATGCCATGAGATTGCCATTATTGGCTTTGTATGGAGATAGAGGCAAAAATTAAAGTCAAAATATATGAAAATTAGAACATGATGTTGGTTGTGATGAAGTAGTATGAGTAAAGTCTTTAGTGTTAGTAGGTGTAAAGGACTGATCTTGGTTGTGATGAAGTAATATGAGTAAAGTCCTTAGTGTTAGTAGGCGTAAAGGCTATAAGAAGGGCACATATATCATAACAAGGAATTAAAAAAATCCTTAACATATGGACATTTGTAAATTGCATGTAAATGGGCATAAGATTATAACTCTTGGTTAGGTAAATTGTTCTTTCAAAGTTAGGTAAAAAAGGGAAGAGCATGAATATTTTTAGGATTAAATTTGAAAATTTTACCTTGATTGTTAAGTAAACTTAACTTGATAAATTAGTTGCAATTATTATGACAACAATAATACTTTCAAGAATTTGGATGACTAGTCGAATATTACATATAATTAAAGCTTTTAAAAGATTTAGAAATTCACTGTTAGAAAAATTCAATTTACATTTAAATAAAAAAATAATCAATTTATTATATACAACATATTTCTCAATTAATTATATATATAAATAATTTTTAAAACTATTAATTTTTCAATATTATTTAAAGTATTAAAAACATTTTAATAAAAATGATATAGATAACCATTCTTTTATCTCCTGGTCATTTGCCTCTCACTTTATGAGATAGAAGATCCTTGTTGATTGAGATCATCGATGATGATGGAGGTCACGTTTGGGTATAAGCATTGCGGAAACCTCTTGGAGTGCTCAAATTGACTGCATAATTGTTGAATTAGCCTGTATTGCGTCCCAAGACATCGTTTAATGGAGTGTTGAGATGGATGTGTGAGATTAAGCATTGGCAGAAGCTCTTGGAGTGCTCAAAGTGAGTGAATAATTGTTGAATTACAGTGTTGGTCCCATGACATTATCCAATGGAGTGTTCAGGTGGATGTGTGAGATATCTGAGAGTATTGTAATTGAGTGAAGAATTTTGTAAATTTATTCTCAATGTGGTTTATTTATGTTTAAATAAATTTTAATAAAAATTATATTTTTTTAAATAATTATAATAATATTTTTCAAAAAATTATCTTTCCCCATTTGATAAATTATTAAATTTAAAACCTCATCACTCATATAAACTTTTATAAAAATATTAATAATTATAAGTTCCGGTAGTATAATAGTTTCACTTACCATTAATAATCTCATAGCGATCACAAATGTCTCTCACCATCTCATAAATTAATTAAATTAAAACCGCATCAATAACATGAATATTTATAAAATTATCAACCTATATAAGTTCTCGTAATATGATATTTTCACTAGACGGATAATAATCCCATAGCAATCACAAATTATATAGATCACTATATTATCGAAATTCATTTAGTGGAATAATCAAGAAAGGGATTGATGTTACGTGGGTGGTTGTTTTTATTTATAATATTTTTTCACTGCTATGGGAAAAGAAATGATATTTGTTTATAACTATATATGCACACTAAAGTCATAATTTGTCCATGTATTGACCCAATCTGCTTTAACGACAGTCATGCCCACCAATTTGTTTTATTAATTCACGTTGAGATTCATTACTATATATGCATCTTTGGATTATACTTGTCCTTATCAATATTTGTGTTTGCACTCGTAGTTTTCTGACTTAGTCAAATAATCTATCATAGGCCATAATCTATCATATCTCGGTGTTTTAACTTAATTTCTTTGCATTCCTAGCTTATAAATCAAATTCCTCTAAATTAGTTCGCATCACTTTGTTGGAAGTAGATGATTACAAGGAAGTAACCAATCTCATTAAAACGAAAATGTTGTGCCATAATTAAATGAACACTCTACATCTTAAAAAAATATATTGGTTTGTTTATAAAGAATGTAATGGTAGCTTTTAGATTCGCAACCTTTACAACAACTAGATAACAATATTCTCATGCATACAACAATGCATAACATGAAATCCAACCGTAAATTAAATTTATCCAATTAGACATCATAGTAATTATTATTACAAGAATTTAAATGCTCTTTATCTAGAGAACTTTTCATAGTAAACAACCAAAATAACTTGGAAAGAACAATTTTCCTCCCAACCGTAACCGTCTCTCTTAGTTCTACCCCGTTCTAATATCCTCTTCTCCCTCAGAATCAATAACCCCTTGTTCTTTTGGTAAAGGAACTCTTATGCCTCACTTCTCCTAGACGACGTCCCGTTTTTCTAGGTTCTACCAATCCCCATAGTAGCATTTTCCTTTTTTTTTCCTTAAGGATTCTTTTTTTCCTTTAAAACCCATCGTTTCCACTACAATGCTTTATTCTCCCATTATGAGTGTTCTGTCCCCCACACTGGGTGATTTATTAGTTTTTTCTCTCCCCATCTAATCAATCACAAAAATTCGCTCCTAAGGCTTTTTAGGAGAAGTTTGGGAAAGTTTTATTTCCATAATGTTCATCCAAATTGGATTCTGGATTGGAATAACAATCTCATTAATTCACCTATTCTTTTCCAAGTTAATTCTCAAAAGTTATATTTATAATATTATTCAAATCTATTAATTACATCATCATAGTTATTCCAAAAATTCAATTATGGCTTCCATGCCATTACTAAAAATATTTCAACTACTAAAAGATTATTTACAGGAACATAGGGGGGTAGTACATCTTTCCCTCTTAAAAGAAGAACATCATCCTTAATGTTTATTATTCTGCTACTTCATTTTCGAACTAAGCTGGAAAGGTTCCTTTCATGCTACCTTCACATTTCCAAGTGGCTTCCTCGGGTGTAAAGTGCCTCCACTTCACTTTAACCTGAGCGACAACTCAATTCTAGAGCACGGTGTCATTCTAATCCAAGATACAGAGTGGCTCTTGTAGAAAGTCTCCTTCGAGTTCCACCTGTATCAAATACCAGTCAACCACGTGAAAAGGATCATGAAAATATTTTTTTAATAATGATACATGAAATACATTATGAACTTTAATATGACTCAGTAGAGCCAACTGATATGCTACTAGACCCACTCGGTCTAAAATTTCAAACGACTTGCAGAATCATGGTGCTAATTTAGCACAGTTTTCAGCACTGAGAGTAATTTTCTGAGGTTTAACCTTCAAATATACATGATCTCCAACTTTGAACACTTTGTGTGTTCTCTTTTTGTCTTCATAGCTCTTTTGTTAGTCTTGAGATGTTTGAATATTATGTTGAATTCTTCACATTATTCCATTTCTTGCAAAGCGTCCAGCCCAAGAATCAACCTATCCTCACGTTGGCTCCAACTGAGTTGTGTGGGGAATTTTATGTCATACAACACTTCAAAGGGGCTAATTTTTATAGACATTTGATAGTTTTTTTTGTAAGAAAACTTAGTTAAATGAAAGAAATATTCCCAATTTGTGGGTCTGTCCATTACATACATTATGAGAATGTCCTCCAAAATATGATTTTTTCTTTTAGTTTGTCCATCCGTCTGAGGATGTTATTTAGTACTAAAGGTAAACTTAGTCCCCATTCCCCCAAACAAGGCCTTCCAAGAGTTGGAGGTGAATTTCACATCTCAGTCTAAAACTATCATTTTTGGTATGCCATGAAGTCTGAATTTTTTTTTCATGAAAATGTTAGCAACTTGTGTAGTCCAACATGTAGATTGTACTGATATAAAGTGTTTCTCTTTAGTCTATGTATCTATAATTACCATAATTGAGTCATGTTGATACTTGGTCCTTCTTAACCTAGTTATAAAATCCATGGAGATCACCTCCCACTTCCATTATGGAATGGGTAATGGATTCAGTAATCCTGCGGGATGTTGGTGATCCACTTTTACTTATTAACACTCTAAGAATTCTTCCAAACAATATTATACCTCCTTGTTCATAACTTTCCAAAATAATTTTTTTCTTAATGCTGTTATCCTTTTATGATATCATGGGTGACCATCATATGGTCTCTTCTGGTGCTCACCCATAACCATTTGTTTCAACAACACCACATTAGGAATATAAAATCTATATTGGTAAGTAACTAAGACTCTCTAGTTTAAATCATACCCTATAATTTCTTTCTGTTGTATTTTCAAGTACATTTCTTGATACTAAGGGTCTTTTTGCACAACTAGTTGCAGATGTTCTTCAAAATTTGTTTTTATGTTGCTTTCAACACTTGTTATCAAGGAATGAGCATGTCTACCTAGTGCATCATCAATATTGTTTTCTTTTCCTTTTATATGATTTATTTAAAATACAAATTCACTAAAGAATTCTAACCACCTCACTTGTATTCCATTTAACTCAGGCTGACTAAAAAAATACTTCAGGGTGATCTAGTCAATTACCAAAACAATTTTTTTTCGTAGTAAATAATTCCTCCACATTTTGAAGGCATGTATTACAATAGCTAGTTCTAGATCAAATATAACATAATTTTGTTGAATTTATTTCACTTTTCTTGACTCATAAGTTATGACACCATTATCTTGCAGTAGCATGCCCTAAATTCCTTCTAAGAAAGAATTCGTACACACAGTAAATTCATTATTTGGGTCTAATATTTTTAAGATGGGAGTTGTTGTCAACATTTTTTTCAATTTGTCAAAGCACTCTCAACATTTGTCTATCCACTCAAACTTTATTCCCTTCTTTTTTAGGGAGGTAATGGGATAATATAGTTTTGAAAATCCATCCACAAATATTCAATACTACCCAACAATCCCATGAATGAGAAAATTGTTGATGCATCTTCCGATATAAGCCAATTCATAATGGCTTTACCTTTCTTAGTGTCCACTACCAACCCATTTTTAGAAATAATATGTCCCAAGTACTAAAATTTAGGTTTATAAAAGTCACATTTGTTGATTTTCGTATAGAGTTGATGCTCCCTTAATGTTTGTAAAACCAATATGAGATGCTCCTGGAATTCTTCGCCATTTTTAGATTATGCAATAATCTCATCTATGAAAACTAACACAGATATGTCAAGATACTTGTGGAGTACACTATTCATTAAACAAATGAAGGTTGTGCGTGCATTCGTGAGACCGAAAGGTAACATCACAAACTCATAATGATGATACCAAGTTCTAAAGATTGTTTTTTGAATATATTCATCTTTTATGCATAACTGATGATAACTAGTTCATATATCAATCTTTGAAAAAATAGTTTCTCCCCTTACTCGATCGAACAGATCATCAATCTCGGGTAGGTGATATTTGTTTTTGATAGTTAACTTATTCAACTACCTATAGCCAATGCAAATTCTAAATGTGTCATCTTTTTTCTTGACAAACGACACCAAAGCTCCCCACGGTAACACACTCGGTCTGATATAACCTTTATCTAACAAATCCTATAGTTGTATTTTCAATTCTTACAATTCTCGTATATTCATTTTATACGACGCTCTCGATACAAATATATCACCCGATACTAAGTCAATGGAGAAATATATATCTCTAGGAGGGGATATCTTGGGAATTTCCCCTGGAAAGACATCCTGGAATACTCTTATTACAAGTAAATCTCTAACATTGTTGTTTATGTTTACTGTTCAACTTTTTCCACGTGAACCATATAAGCTTGATATCATTTCCTTGCTGTTATTTTTAGCTGTAAAGTGGATATTTGTCTAGCTGGTTTTGGTTTTGGTTTTGGTTTTCCTTTTATAAAAAATGGTTGTCCCTATGAGTCAATGTAGTTTACAATTTTTTCTAAACAATTTATAGCAACTTTCTAATGTTCCAACCAATCCATAGAAATTAATATATCATATGATCCTAAGGGAAGGATATTTAATTTTAATCTTTTGGAATACCCATTTAAATCCACAATACATTATTTTAATTGATGTGTTATTTTATGTTTTGTACTAGTGGTCAACTACACCAGCTAAGAATTTTGAAATTTTACTAACTGTAATTTACACTTTTCCACAATTTGAGGGCTAATATAGCTTAAACTAGCCTTGGGATCCATTAAAACCGGCATATGTTTGTTTTGGATAGTATTTTCAATCTCAATTATTGTATATTGATATTCAGCCTGTTGGTCCTCTAAAGTTGCAGTAATCCTCAAAATATTCTTGGCCACATCGTTCACCATAGTTGCTTCATGTACAACTTGGATATTCTCAATTGATCTGGGATTATGAGGACAATCCCTCAACTGATGTGGTTCACCACGACCCCAAAATTTCAGTGGCTCCCTTTCTTTTATCTCTTGTGCCCTTTTTTCTGATCAATTCCATGGGTTTTGATCCCATGTGTGATTGAGCCGGTTGAATTAGATTTCCTTTGTTAAATTTTTTTCGCTTGTGATCTTTTCCAAAAATTTTCAAATGAACAGGCTTTTGTCTTTTTACATTCATCCCCATTTTATTTTAATCCTTGTTTTTCCATGGTCTGGAACCTTCATTCCAATTTTTGGGCTATTATACCTAGCAAAGCCCGGCTTTCCCAACTACTTCATCCATAGTCCTCAGATTGTCAAATTCAATCCTTTCCTTATACATTGTTGGTAGACAATCCAAAAAATCTCTGCACCTTAGATTTTTTCTCTCTAATATATGGCACATACTAAAGTAAGTTTGTGAATTTTGTCACAAAGTCATCCATGGTAAGCTTCCCTAACCTTAGTTCATGGAATCCTTTTGCACGATTGTCATAATATTTGTCACTCAAATAACCAGATTTAAATTTTTGTTGAAATTCTTCCCATGAGACTATTCTCTCTTCCAATAAACATATAATTTCTGTTTCCTCTCACCACAGGGTGTCTTTCCCATGTAGTTGATAAATAGGCAGCCTAACTTTCAAGTTACTTTCATATTCATATGCCTCGAAGTATTTGACCATATTCAAAAGCCAAGCTTCAACATCTTCCTCCGTTTCTTCATCAAAGGTAGGGGGTTTGATTTTCTTGAATTCTCCTTATAATTTCCTCTTCCTTTTATCCTTATTGGATTTTGAATCTATTTTATCAGATTCTTCAGTACTTTCAGATTTTTCTGACATTGTCTCTACCTGATTTTGTTTCAACCCTTCCAATTATGCATTTTTATAGCTGGATTTTTCTATTAACTCTCTTATTATACGTTCTTGATCCTCGCTTGCCTTTAGCATCTATTCATTTCTACTTCGAGGTTGCACCAAATATGGTTGTAAATTATTTATAACATCCACAATATGAGGGTTCGGATTATAGATAGTGCCTTCCCCTCCCAGCTATTCATACAATCCCTTCCCTTCAAACATGACTAGAGGTGATTTATTTTCCAAATGTATCAATCTATTGTACATATGTACCTTAATATTCACACCGTCATTCTTTTTCAACACTTACAATATACAAATAATATATATATATATATATATATTATATATAATAATTATATATATATGTCTTTGGTCATCCAAACTAGGCCGAGTGTTAAACTTGGGCTCTCATACCACTTGTCATGAACCTCTGGACAATCAACATTTTTTTTTTTCCATCCTATGTCATTAACTGGTTCCTTACATTATAATCATAGGAGTAAAATAAATTGTTACATATAATTAACCATTCCAATACCCATGTCTCCCATGTTGCCTATTTAAGAGTATAGTTGTATTGATACTCACCCCATTTTTACCTATCAATACTTATAGCATAGACCACACATCGTTACATGCACATACGCTTAGGTTGGGTATATATTATAACTCTTGGTTTCATTATCGACATATATGTATTTCTCCTAACCTATAATATGCATACCCTACTGAATTTATTTCCAATAGTATTGAAAGGTAATATCACCACCATATCATTTGATTATTAGGTATAAATATTTTTTTTATTTTTTGTGAATTGTATCAGGTTAATCTACCTCCTATCTAGCACCACTAAAAGATGAAATGACTAAATGGTGCACGCCAGTTGGCTTCTTGGGTTCTGTATTCGAGGTACTCATCATACCCTTGCCTCTTGTGCCCCCACACTCTCGATGTTACAGTTGTTCTAAGCCATATGTTGGTCACGTTGTTTGAATAGTGGTGCTCATCCAATGTATATACAAACAATCCTGATTGTTTGAGGCAATCGAATGATGGTGAATAACCCGTTCAAAACCCTAATTGAATTTTGAGAGAGTTTTCCTTTTTATACTCTTCCTTCACTCCAGTGCTTGTTTTTTAGTCTTCTATATCACTTGGTTTACAACCAAGTTTTCCTTTCTGCGTTCACGTAGCTAGGGAAAATTGGTGAGATGTTGCCCTATGTACCAATGTCGGATGAATCCTTTAAACCTCCCTCAAGGCAAGATTTATACATTGAGCGCAACTTTCCCATTGATGTTATTCTTTCTAACCTTGTATCATCACAGTATTTCTCATGGGGTTCCCGACAGTGATATTAAGGTAATTTTATTCGTTAGTTGTTTTATTTCACATTACCCAACTCTTGGTTTCTAAATTTTTAGTAGTTTAAATTATTTTTATTCATGCTACCATATGGTAGTTGAAATATTTGTGGGTTCAGTGCTAACCAGGTGACGTCGATGTTACAGGGGCAGAGGAGCATAAGAGTTATTTTATCTCTACTCTTCACCATGGAATTTAGCTCCCTTCTCCCGAGCGATATCGCTGCAGAACAGAGTCTATCGACGACATCCTTTCGATGCGTTTTCTTCCCTACACATAAATTGATTCGTCTATATACCTCGGTTAGTTGTGTTATTTTTATTTGCACCTCAGTAATGACAAGGACACATGGTTAATTATCTTTATTTGAAATTTCTATGACAAGGTTCATTGAGTTTTTTTTCATGAGATTTTCAATCCAATGACATTACTCAACTCTCTTCATCATAGGAATCGACAGTCACGTAAACCCATCCTTATTTCACCTATTGAAATCATTTTATGATGTTTGATCATTAGTCAATTTATTCTATAATGTTTACTGTTAACCCTATATACATGTATGGAAGAACATGGTTCTTAGGGCAACCGCACTCATTCACCCCATACCTACACTATACAAGTAACCTATTCACTGTTATCGATCAGTAGAATTGTTCGTGGAACCAATTTCTTCCTTCATAGTAGCTTTCTTTTGTCATTCTTACTTTGGTTGGTCTTATTTTTCTTGAGTTTTAGGTAAGAGGATCTGACCCGCTATCTCAGGCTTTCGTAACATCCTTAAGGCTTTTCGTAATGTCCTTAATAACTCATATGCACTCCCTTTACCAGATATGGCCGGCTACATGTTTTCGAGGTTGGTGCAATAATGTATTTCAACACCGGTGTTCCCTTCTACTTCATCATCGATTACTGTTGTATCTTCTTCTATAATAATTGATTATGATGTTAATTTCAGAGTATTACTTGCTTCCTCAAGGGGTTTTTCTAACCATGGTTAATGCATGTAATTCCACTCGAATGGAAGAACTTTTATTCCTTTAATTTCCCTTATGTTGGGGTTAAGGTTCCAGCTGCCAGACAATTTAATTTCTTTGCTCTATACATTATTAATTTATATAGTCAACCATAATTTCTATACTGGCTCTACGAACTCGTAAAGTATCAGAAATGGTTACCTGTTACATGATTATTCCATGTTTGAATCTATTTACGGTAGTTACCTTATAGAAATTATTAAAATAACTAATATTATTTTAAATTTTGCCTCCATTCCTCTCTCTGGGTCTATGGATTTGTCAGAATAAAGACACGCTTCATACTATTCTATTTATTTTTATTAAATTTCTCTGGTCAATAATAGAGTTGCTTCTTCGTATTATCAAATGGAATTAAATCGTCCTTCTTTTCTTAATTTTGAATATGTTCGCTTTGCTATAAATTTGAATTTATTATTCCCTTGTCCCAAAAAGAAACATTGTAGGTTTGAATTGAAATTACTTTACATTTGCTGTGGCATTAAAGGCTTTCGGCCCACTCTTGAGACAATCACTTAATGTTTCTGAGTCAAATGCATTCTTCTCCTATTTAGACTGAACAAACTCCGCCAAATTACCTGACTTACTTATATACATTGGATATTAATAATAATCAATATCATATTAACAATAATTGGAATTTCTTACAGTTGTATGCTAAAATACAGTTGGTAATTTTGGTTCTATTTTTCTTAAAACATGGTCTGTGCATTGTTTATCACTGCGCATGTGCACTCAAGTAATGATTTGTGGATGTATTGAACCAGTCTACTTTCACGACATTCATGCCCACCAATATGTTTTGTTAAGTAACCTTCAAATTTATTAATGTGTAAGCAACTTTGGCTTCTACTTGTACTTGTGAGTATTTATATTTTCACTCCTCATAGTTTTCTAACTTAGTCAAATAATCTAACGTATCCTATTGTTGTAAGTTAAATTTCTTTGTATTCTAAGCTTATAAATCTAATTCTTCTAAATTTGTCTCATCTCTTTATTGGAAGTAGATAATTCAAAGGAAGTAAATAACCTCTTCAAAAACTAAAAAATTGTACCATAATTAAATAAACAATCTACATGCTAAATAATATATTAGTTTTTTGACATGGATTATCATGGTAACTTTTAGATTTACAACCTTTACCACAACTACAAAAGAATATTCTCATCCATACAACACTGCATACCATGGAATCTAACAATACATTAAATTCATCTAATTAGACAACACATTAATTATTATTATAGGAATTTAAATACTCTTGATCTAAAAAACTTCTCAGAGTAAACAACCAAAATAACTTGGAAAGAGTGATTTTCTTCCTAACCATGAACCTTCTCTCTTGGTTCTCCCATGTGTTGAGATCCTCTTTCCCCCAGAATCAACAACCTCTTGTTGTTTTGGTAAAGGAACTCTTATGCCTCACTTCCCCTAGTATACTTTCCATAACCACATCCTATTTTTCTAGGTTCTTCCAATCCCCATAGCCTAGGATTTTCCTATTTTTTATTCTTTTAAAGGATTCTTTTTTCCTTTAAAGCCCATATTTTCCACTACGGTTCTTTATTCACCCATTCCTGGTATTCCTTCCCCCACACTAGGTGATTTATGACATTTTTCTCTCCCCATCTAATCAATCACATAAATTCGCTCCTAAGGCTCTCTAGGAGTAGTTTTGGAAATTTTTATTTCCATGTTATCAATCCACATTGGATTCTGGACTGGAATAATTATCTCATTATTCACATGTTCTTTTCCAAGTTATTCCAAAAAATAAATTATGGCTTCCATGCCATTAAAAAATATTTCAAGTACTAAAAGGGTATTCATACGAGCATAGGGGGTATTATAGCACTCGACAATTCAAATGCTCAAACCGACACCTTGGACCCCAAAATTGCATAATTCATCCCTAGCTTGGACCCCAAAATTGCATAATTCATCCCTTCGGCCTGGCCCCAACTGCGCATTGCATAGTGTCTGAGCCTAAGCTTAGCCCCTAAGCTCCTAATTAGTGCAATTGCAAATCAATATGTCTCATTTGCCTCTCATAACTGCACAGTTGGGTGAAACAGTGCAAAACCCCTCAACCTAGCTCACCGAGTCCCAAAACTACACAATCTATCTACCCAGTCCATCCCGAGCTACACATTGTGCAATGTCATGGCTCAGGCTTCACCTTTGTCTTCCTTAGTTGTGAAAATGCGCTGTAGCTGAGCCTTTGCCCCAACTTGAAACTTGGTTTCAGATTAGTCTATGGATCAACATATACCCTCTTAAGCTAGGGTTTATGAGACTCGTCTCATCCTGTCATGAGTGGATTGGAGATGCGGGTAGTCTATCATTCTGTGGAAAGATTATGAAGAAGGATATGGAGAAGGAGGACATGCTAGAACAAACCCAGGAGCTGAGGAGAAAAGATGATCATCAAGTAAGAAAACGAAAGAACATAGGACTGTAACATAAGATGGAATATCAATACAACATTGAAGACTCCTTATCTTCATGTCATAACGAGGAGGCTTATGAAGAACATGCAACATCTTTTAAATAAGACACAAAGAAAGAAATAAAAAATAATGGCTTGAAATTTCCATGTCATCATGTGGTCCATGTCATCAATGTCGCGTCATCTAATGATTCATCATTTTCCACATCATTTTGTGCAATATGTAATTCAATATTGGAGAAATATAATGGAAAGTGGAATTCCATGTTAGGTCCCTATCATACTAGTGTATTCCCCCTATTGTTATTAGTGTATCCCCTTATTGTTATTTTTGTGTCCATGTATCCCCTGTGTTTTTATTATTGCACCCCATAGAAGCCCACTATTGTTATTGGTATGCCCTTACATTATTATTTCTATGTAGGTTCCGATTATATTGTGACCTCTTCGACTACTATATATACCAAGGAAGTCTTATCATTTGAATCATCCAATAATTTTTCATTTATGTAATGTAAATGAGGTTTCCCCCTCGGAGAGGATAATTTTTAAGTCGTTGATCTATATTTTATGTGAGTTGGTTGCATAACATTTGGTATAAGAGCTTTGGATTCTATGGTTTTGCTTTTTCCAACATGTCATCTTGCATTTTTGCTATAACATGTGGACCTTAAATCTTGGTGAACTTCGTGTAAAAATTTCAAATATTGGTTGACTATATTTTCTAATATATGATTCAGGGAAGGTAGGGTTTTTGGAGGCTACATAATTCCTTCTCAAACAGGTGACCTAGGGACAATCGTCATAAATTTCGTTTCAGTGAACGAATTTGAATTATGTAAAATGTGGCTGAAAGTGCACAGACTTTATTTTTTTCTATATCAATTTTAGGGCCAAATGTTGAAACAATGACACATGGAATCCCTTACAACATCCCTCTATGGAACCAGTCCATAATCAACTCATCTTGGGAGATCTGGCATGACTCTATATTAAAGAATCCAATATTGGTCTCACTTGTGGCATTGGAATGGATATTCCTAGGGATACCACATGGCTAAATTTAAGTCCATGGAAATATGAAATTAGAAAGATACAACAATTGCAATATTGAGCTCCAAAAACGTAATAAAATGTGTGTATTTTTAAATTTTAGTCATAATTTTTTTTTGAAATTTAGTTTGAAGTGATTCAAAGGGCATATTGAAGAATATATATAAGTATTTTGCTATAAAATTCCTCCAAAATAAAAGAATTTTACACCCATTAAGCCCTTATAAAGCCTTATTATGACGAATGAAGAGGAAGAATCGCAACATGATATATCAAAATTACAGGACCAAGTGCAACAAATTTCCCTCTCACAAAGAGAAACCAAAGATGGCATGGATGGCTTAAAAGAGATCATGGAAGGCTTGAATGATGTAATGGATGCTAATATGAATGGTTTTAAAGTATACATGGAATGTTTAAAGGAAGGTTCGAAAAATTTGTTGCAAGAAAGGCTTCCCACTGGTGACAAGGTCATCTAGAGAATCATGATGAAGACAAAAGGAATATTAATTACGATTTTAGAGACTCTAATGTGGGGTTTAAGAACCACCACATTCCAAATATAGATATGAGGAAGTTTTAGGGAATGTATCTAGTAACATGGATACCACAAATAGAGAAATATTTTGGACACCATAATGTGCAACACACACAAAAGGTATGCATTACATTTTTATATATACAACCTAATCAATTTGTATGGTATCGATGGATTTATTATCATAAACCACTTGTCACTTGGTAAATTTTTACGAAGGAAATGATAGCAAAATATGAGGATACAAAGAGAAATATCTTCTTTAGCCAATTGATAGATCTCAAACAAAATGGTTCAATGGCGAAGCACATTGAGGACTTCCAAAACTTGAATATCTGGGTAAATGATATTCCAAAGGAGCATAGGGTTGATTTCTTCATAAGAAATTTAAAGAATAATATCCAACATGAGCTTCTCCTTTGGGAACCTAATTCATTAGAGAAGGAATTCAAGGTGGCAAGACAATTTGAAAGCAAAATTATGGCAAGAAGCAAGTCTACCACTTAGAACTATAAATATGGAAGTGTTGCTGCTCCTAGCCTTCCACAACCTACAATGTTGACACCACAACAATTGGAGGAAATACGAAAAAAGGGCTTTGTTACAGTTTTGATAGAACAAACACAAAGGTCATAAGTGTGCTGAGAAGAAATTATTCTATGGAGATTGTGAAGAGGGGGGAGAAAAAGAACAAGAAATATCAAAATAGGAGGATATACATGAAGAACCAACCCTAAAAAAATAAGAAATGAATCCAACCATATCTTGTAATGCATTCGAAAGAATTACCACTCCTCAAACTCTTGATGTAGAAGGATATATCAAGAAGAAAAAGGTAATATTATTGATTGATTCAAGTAGTACCCATAATTTTATTCATTTTGAGATAGCTAAGGAATTGATTTGCTTCCTATATCCAACACCAGAGTGTTAAGTGATGGTTGCAAATGGAGGAACTATAAACTACTATGGAAAGTTCCATCATACCAAGGTAAGCGTGGAGTAATATGCATTGAATATTCCAATGATTTCCATTCCAATGGGTGGTGTTGATGTTGTACTAGGAGTCTAATGGTTACAATCTTTGGGGATGATAACTTCTAATTTTCAGGAACTTTTCTTGACATTTTTTTTGGGAAGGAAAAAAATTTGAATTAAGGGCTATCAAAGGGAAACAAAGAAAGATAATCATCTCTAATGGAATGAAAAATATTTTGAATAAATAACAACAAGGCATAATTGCACAATTATGCTCACTAGAGGTTCGAACATCAAAATCATCTATTTCTCCATATTTGCAAAAATTCTTGGACAATCATTCCAAGCTATTTGAGACTCCCAAAGGCCTCCCACCTATATGTGATCATGATCCTGCTATTCATTTGGTTCCAGGAAGTGATCCTCCAGACATCAGTCCTTACAAATATCCCTATGCCCAAAAGAGTTAAATTGAACGTATGGTTACAAACATGTTGGAGGATGGTTCAATTTAACCCATTCAAAGTTATTTATCTTCTCTAGTAGAATTGGTACACAAGAAGTATGGATCATGGCATATGTGTCTAGATTATAGGGAGCTCAACAAGCTCACTATTAAAGATAAATTTCCCATTCCATTCATTGATTAATTACATTTACTTCAGCAATATGGATCTTCATTCAAGATATCATCAAATTAGAATGAGGACTAAATACATTCTGAAAACAACATTTAGAACTCACGAGGGTCATTATGAGTTTTTTGTCATGCCTTTTTGGCTTACTAATGCACATTCTAGATTTCAACGTTTTATGAATTCCATTTTCAATTCCTTCCGAGAAAATTTGTGTTAGTATTTTTTGTTGATATACTAATCTACAAGTCTTCGAAGGATCATGTTACACATGTTGACATGGTGCTCAAACCATTAGATAAGAAACAATTATCCGAAAAAACATTTAAATATTTCCTTGGAGTACAAGAGGTGGAATATTTGGGGCATATTGTATCTCATGATGATGTTCAAGTAGACCCTAAAAAAATTAAATCCATTAAGGAATGCAAAATCCTCACAACCATAACGCATCTTCAAGGATTTCTTCAGTTGGCGGGGTATTATTGCAAGTTTGATAATAATTATGGGATAATAACAGCACCTCTAAGAACACTACTGAAGAAAAATGCATTTTCTTGGACCTTAGAAGAAACTAAGGCCTTTGAACATCTTAAAGAGGAAATGTGCCAAGCACTGGTCTTAGCTACACCAAAATTCACAAAAACATTTATTGTGGACTGTGGTGCCTCAGGAAATGGAATTGGTGTTGTTTTAATGAAATAAGGAAGTCCCATTTCTATGGAATCGATTCATTTCAGAGTATCTAATTAAGTAGAAGAACTTACCTGTTGTAGATTCCACATGGTAGGATGAGAATTTTATACAAAACCATCTAGAACTACTCAATCATTGAGGAAAACATGTTTTTTAAGGAGAGGGGCATGTTAGGTCCCTATAATACTAGTGGCTTCCCCTTATTATTATTAGTGTGGCCCCCTATTATTATTGTTGTTCCCATCTATCTCCCATGTTGTTATTTTCATGCCCAGTAGAAGCCCACTATTGTTATTGTTGTTCCCTTATATTATTATTGTTATGTAGTCTCTGATTATATTTTGACCCCTTAGACTCCTATATATATCAAGGAGGTATTACCATTTTAAAAATATAATAATTTTTCATTTATGTAATGTAATGGAAGTTTCCCCCTTGAAAAGGATAGTTTTTAAGTCATTGATTTATCTTTTTTGTGAGTTGGTTCCATAACAGTCCAAGAGTCATCTATGCAATGTGAAAAGTCATAAAGTCATGAGAAGTCAAACAATCATGAGGGTAGTCTACGAGTAACAAGGGAGGTGAAGGATCACCCCATTTGTTATATATGCACCCCCATTGTACAAGAAACATCCTTTTCTCATTTGCTTCTCCCATAAGGCATCAAAGAGACAAAATTAGTACTTTTGGGGAGAAATTCATGGCTCCAACGCTCCAGTATTAGAGCTAGTGTTGGTTGTATTAATGTATCTTGGGACCTTTACTTAATACTTGAATCCTAGTAGTTGACACGTTGTCATGCATGGATTGTGAATATTTGTAAGACTCTTATGTGAATGTTTATGGTTCATTTTTATTTTAACTTGTACTAAAGTAGTTGAACTATTTTAGTTATTATAGTGCTTATGTTGTTGAAAATGTGTTGTTATGGTTGCAAGAATCTTTACATCTATGTGGAATATTCAACTTGATGTTAGGTGATTGCATTTTTCTTCTGTGCACATCTATTAGTGTGGTATTATTATATCTCTCTTAGAGTCTTACCTCTCCTCCTTCTCCAGTAGAAGAACCTTGTTATACATGCAATCAAACAATCACCAGGCACACTTACTTTGTTTTTGCAAAGGCACATATACATTTCTCTCGCTTTTTGACAACTAAATCCAAGGAAAATCTATAAGAACATATGGAAATTGGGCTGATATTTCATATGGGGATCCTACTCAAATCGACGTCATGTCTAATTGGGACTTCACATTTGGGAGACCCCCTTGCTTGATGTCTTTTTGGTGCCGTCAATAAATGGCGCTAGAAGGAGGGACAAATAACAAGTTGTTCCTGTTGAGTTTTTTCTGAAGCTCTTACCTAAAATTGTTCATCCTAAAATATTTGATCCAAATGGATCCAAGAACACTCTCTATGTCTGAAAATCTCTTAAAAACACGCCAAAGATCAACACAATCACATGCCAAGAGCCCTTAGAATGGCTGAAAAACACTATTGAGAGGCAAAAACCATAGAAGACCGTGAAAAAAATAGAGTATTCAAGGTGTGAGAAATGAATGCATAGTAGCCATCAGATTTGGCCGATCAACGGTCCAGATCTAATCGGAAATCACAATCGGCACATGTAGACAATGAATATCGGCACAGACTACATACCACTTGCGACAATGGCTGGTGGAGTCAACTAGGACCATCGATCAAGCGCACAGATTGACTAACCATGTTGCATCGCATGATCACTATTGGAGATTACAAGAGCACTTACAACAACCCAGGGGTTATTGTGATCTGTGATTGCGATCAATTTCATCGCGATATCACAATCAGGGCTACATAGGGAAGCGGGCATATACACACACATTTGCGATCTGATGAACCGGACCTAACGGTTATATAAATATTATTCCATAAGATTTGAGATCCACAAAAAAGGCATTTCCAATGTATTTTGCGTATTTTGTTCATTAAATGAAATAAAAGGTGTGAAGCGCTAATGCGATAAGCTGGATAAAAAAGGGTTTCTTAAGGCTATAATATATTGTTTCAAGTCCAGAGAAATGCCATTTCTAATGTATTTTCGTAGTTTTAGCATATTTCTAAAATACAAAGGGGAACCTTGGAGCAGTTTTGAAGCGACTTGCGATAGCGATTGGGGATGGACCCGATAGTAGAATAAACTGTATTTAAGGACTTTTGAAGTCCAAAATGAATTGTGTTTTGGCGGAATTTTGCAGTTGCGAATGCATTATGAAGGATTTCAAGGGCCTGAGGCACTCTTACATTGCCGAATAAGTGGCCACCTCCCCTTTAGGCATTATGCAATGATTATGTAATGTTGGAAGAGGGATTCAAGCAAACAAAGGCCACAGAGATAGAAAGCCAAGAAGGAGAAACAAACAAGAAACCCAGATTGGTTGTAAAGCCATAGTAAACAGAAGATAGAGATAGAGAGTGATCTAGAGGGTCTGTGTTCTCAGGGAAATCTTGAGAGGTTCAAGCAAACTCTTACTATTATATCTGTGTGTATTGAGTCTCAAATTGAGCTCATACTATTGTAAAAACTCTACTTGAAGACATAATAGAGAGGCCACCACTGAAGGCTAGACCAGGAGATGTAGCCCAAGAGCATTGGGTGAACTCCTTATTAAAATTGTTGTGTTTTTATGCGTTTGTCTATTATAGTCTTTTACTGCTTCATAGTCTATGTATTTCACAATCTGATTGATCCATTACATAAAATAAGATAGGAAAATCCATGCACATCAGTTTGTAATACCTTATTATTTGTCTTAGATCTCATTATGATATCAATATTACTCCCGATGTGTTTCTATAATTTATCCATTTTTTATTCAATATTCGTTGAGCCTCTTTATCAGTTATCTCAGTTAAATTTTGATGGTGACGATGGAGCATCCATAACCGAGCACATTTTTTATTTTCTTAACTTTTGTGAATCTTACGAAATCGATGAGGAACATTTTGCTTGTGTGATTTTCTTCCTAACCCTTGAAGATCATGTTAATTGATGGTGCCATGCCTTACCACTTGCTTCTATCCATTCTTTTCATCACTTCCTCTAGGAGCTTTATCAATCCTTCGATAGGTACAATTACTGAGATGTTCTTAAAATAATTAATTAGTTAAGAATGAAGACAAATGAATCAGTTGAGGATTTCTCTGATTGATTCCTTCATATTTTTTGTGAATTTCATGAAGAAGATACAAAATGGGATTTCTTGAAACAAAATTTTCAGCATTTGGTTCATATCTCCTTGCATAGTCAATCTGAACCCCCAATTTTTTCACTTCCCCAACTCTTGTAAATCATGAGAGACCTCGAATTTCAAAGGAGGAGCCTACTAATTCTTCTTTTCTTTGTCATCCTCCTTTCCCTGTTCTAATGAGGGTGCCTCCTCACGATGATAATTTTCACATCAAATTCATAATCCATCTTCTCATTCTCATTCCACTTTTCATGAATCAGATTCAATGGAGTAAATCGCAGAATGACTCATTAAGCTTATGGTGAAGACTAACTCCATTCCACAATATGATGTTATTTTTCTTCACAAAAACCTTGATTGTCAAATGTGATGCCTCAGGAAATGTAATTTATGTTGTTTTAATGAAATAAGGAAGATCCATTTCTATGGAATCAATTAATTTCGAAGTATCTCATTAGGTGGAAGAACTCACTCGTTGTAGATTCCACATGTTACGATGAGAATTTTATACAGAAGCATATGGAACTACTCAATCATTGAAGACAACTCTTTTTTTAAGGAGAGGGGCATGTTAGGTTGCTATAATGCTAGTGTATTCCCTTATTGTTATTACTCTAGCCCCTATTATTATTGTTGTTCCCGTTTGTCTCCCTTGTTGTTATTGTCGTTCCCCATAGAAGCCCACTATTGTTATTGGTGTTTCCTTATATTATTATTTTTATGTAGGCTGTGATTATATTTTGACACCTTAGACTCCTATATGTACAATGGAGGTATTATCATTTGAATCATCGAGTAGTTGTTCATTTATGTAATGTAATGGAGGTTTCCCCATTCAAGAGGATAATTTTTAAGTCATTGATTTATCCTTTTTGTGAGTTGGTTTCATAACAGTCGAAGAGTCATCTATGCAATCTAAAAAGTCATAAAGTCATGAGAAGTCAAACAATCATCAGGGTAGTCTATGAGTAACAAGGTGGGTGAAGGATCGCCCCATTTGTTATAAATTCATCCTCATTGTACAAGCAATGTCCTTTTCTCCTTTGCTTCTCCCATAAGGCATTAGAGAGACAAAGTTAGCACTTTTTAGGAGAAACTCATGGCTCCAACGCTCCACTATTAAAGCTAGTGTTAGTTGTATTAATGTATCTTGGTACATTTACTTAATACTTGAAACCTAATGGTCGACATGTTTTCATGCATGGATTATGAATATTTGTAAGACTATTATGTGAATGATTATGGTTCATATTTTCTTTCACTTGTACTAAATTGGTTGAACTATTTTATTTATTATAGTGCTTATGTTGTTGAAAATGTGTTGTAATGGTCGTAACAATCATCACATCTATGTGGAATATTTTTCTTGATTTTCAGTGATTATATTTTTCTTGTGTGCATATCTCCTAGTGTGGTACTATTACCTCTCTCTTAGAGTCTTAGCTTTCCTCCATCTCCAGTAGAAGAACCTTCATATACATGCAATCAAACAATCACCAAGCACACTTCCTTTATTTTCACAAAGTCACATATGCATTTCTCTCAATTGATGACAACTAAATCCAAGAAAAATATATAAGAACATATGGAGATCAGGCCTATATTTCAGATGGCGATCCTACTCAAAATGACGCCAAGTCTAATTGGGACTTCAAATCAGGGAGAACCCCTTGGTTGATGGATTATTGGTGCCATCAATAAATGGCACTAGAAGGAGGGACATATAACAATTTGTTCCTGTTGAGTTTGTTCTGAACCTCTTATCTAAAATTGCTCACCCTAAAATCTTACTCCTGAGGTGTTTCTATAATTTATCCATTTTTTATTCAATCCTCGCTGAGCCTCTTTATCTCTTGTCTTAGTTAAATTTTGATGGTGAGGATGGAACATCCACAACCGAGCACATTTTTTATTTTCTTAAATTTTGTTAATCTTACAAAATCGATAATGAAGAATTTGCTTGTGTGATTTTCTTGCTCACCCTTGAAGATCATGTCAATTGATGGTGCCATGCCTTACCACTTGCTTCCATCCATTCTTTTCATCACTTCCTCCAGGAGCTTTATAAATCCTTCGATAGGTACGATTACTGAGATGTTCTTAAAATAATTAATTAGTTAAGAATGAAGCCATATGAAGTTGAGGATTTCTCTGATTAATTCCTTCATATTTGTCGTGAATTTCATGAAGAAGATACAAATTAGGATTTCTTGAAACAAAATTTTTAGCGTTTGGTTCATATCTCCTTACACGGTCAATCTAAAACCCCTATTTTTTTCACTTCCCCAACTCTTGTAAATCATGAGACACCTCGAATTTCAAAGGAGGATCCAACTAATCCTTTTTTTCTTTGTCATCCTCCTTTCCCAGTTCTAATGAGGGTGTGTCCTCGCGATGATAATTTTCACATCAAATTCCTAATCCATCTTCTCATCCTCATTCCAATTTTCATGAATTAGATTCAATGGAGCAAATGGAAGAATGACTCATGAAGCTTATGGTGAAGACTAACTCCATTCCACAATATGATGTCATTTTTCATAACTCCAGTCTTGAATTTGATCTAGATTTTTTTTCCCTTTATCATTTACATGTCATGACTCTTTGTATCATGATAGACTAGATCAATCTGCTCAACCAACTAGTTTTTCACACTCTCTTTATTTTCAAGCTGCTAATCCAAATTGAAATCAAGTTCAAGATAGTCACATTACACAGGTAGACAAGCAAGAATGTGAGGATTCTTTCAATATTTATTTTCTTTTTCAAAATCCTCAGTGTGAAGATGGTATTTCCTCATTCTTGGCTGATATCAAATTTGTTAATCTCAATAGTGAATCTAATTAAATCAATTTGTTTTGATTTGTAATATTTCACAAAAATCATTCTCATGATGATGATTCTATGGATTTGTGTGATGACTAATGCATAGATGCATCAACTCATCTTTCGATTTCTCATGAAGATTTTAATTTAGATCTAGAATATGATTCGGTCAAAGAAGATGTTCTTATCGAAATTTCCTCTTCATCTCACTATCCCTGGTGTTATACCATTTGTGATGCATCTACTTGCGATTGTGATACTTCATGCTCCTTAAGTTCTTAATCCGATGAGTTATCTTCTAAATTGACACAACGTGGTGATATTATCCATTATGAAAATTAAAACAATTAAATCATTGATTAATCTTTCCATCCCTCATCATCTATTCTCTTGCATGAAGACAACTCCTCAAATTAGTTTGCTCATGAAAATTTTCTAATTCATACATCTTCATATTTATGATGAGAAGATTATTTCAATTTGGGTAATCTAGTTATTGAAGTTGTAGAAGCTAGTCAAATTTGTAGCAAAGATGGCTCTCATCTGGTTAGTTTGGTCTTATTGATATCAAAGGAAGTAGTTATCCTGACACCATGAATGATTTGATTCAATATTTAGGATGCGATTTTACAATCCTTGAAAATTCTGAGACTTGTCAGGAAGTTGAGGTACTTCAACTTCTGTTTATGGTTATGTCTATATCTTGTGACTGTGGTAAGCCCCAGACTAATTCATATCTGGTTTATCTTGCATAATCCCTCTATTTGCATGGTGAACTCAATGTAAATTTCTTCTTGAAAGATGTTTGGTATTTCGGATGTAATCGTTCGAACTTTCAAGATTTGGTTTCATATCGAATTCAATATTCTATTTCACATGATTCATCTCCATGTAAGGATCTTTTACTTAAATCGGGTTTGGAACATGTTTCTCTCATAGAGTCATGGAATTGTGAATGTGATCATTTCAAAGACTATTTTTTTCAAAAGTAATCATGGCTATGAAATTCAATTTCTTAATAGTCAACTCATATTTTTTCTTGCAAATGTTATATTGAAAATGTTTCCCTTCATCGCACTTGAAATCCTCTTGAATGATAATGAATGCACAGGTTATTGCACAAATCAAATTATTCTTTGTTCACTATATCTTTACTCGTCTCATATGTTTGTTGTGTTGGAATTCCTCTTAAATTATTTTCATGATTATGATTCTTGTATAGTTTGTCACCAGTTATAGGAAACTACTTTATCACATTCAACATGCAAGGAAGTTTGTTCTATTATTCAGAACATTCGCATAGCAATTCAAATTGATTTCCGTTTGTTAATTACAAACTGGGACTATGATGCTTTAATCAGCCCATCTGATCATGATTCCATCTTTCATGATTGCCATTCAACTTACTATTTTCTCATCAAAACAACCAATAAAAGTTGTCTTACACCCTTTAATCTTTATGGTTTAACATCGCATTATTTGATTACTTGTAAAATAGTTGAGGTACTTCCACATTCGCTGATGGTTATGTCAACTCCTTACTAGATTGACACCCCTACTGAACCTGATTAGATCTATTTTCCCTCGAAAAATCGTCATCGTACACCTGTACCTCTAATTGAAAAGTCGTCTTCTCAAAGGTATCAAGATTTTCATGAGGACTGTCACAAATTTAATGATCCAATCATTGAATTATTGGAGAAATCTTACCTCACAAGCTTCATCGTAAATAGTAAGCTTCAGTATTTTCTCATGCTTTCTAAGAAAGATGACGTAAATGAAGGTACACTCACAACAATATTTCATGGTTTATCCAGTTATAATTTTCATAAAATAGGTAAGAATGTCAACTAGTTATAAGTAGTGGCTATGGCCTATCTTTCCACTGACGGGCTGATCAAGGTGGCTCCCAAGACACTTAGAAGTTAAAGAGGGCTCAAAAAAGCTTGAAAATCAAACTTCTCTTATTTCAGAAAAACTAGGGCCATATTTTAGTGATGGACATCTTAATTCCAATGGCATGAACAACACTCAAATACAAGTTTGTATGCTCAATATATTTATGGTCAATTTTTTTGTCAAACTAGCCCAAGTGGCACTCACTAACAAGGTAACATTTTGGCAAAGGTTCGGTGCATGGAATTAGGTAGTCGGAAAGGGTGAATTTGTTGCCTCCTTAACTTTTCCAGTGACCCTTAAAATCCATTGAGAATGTTTTGAATAGTTGGTTTATAAAAAAAAGAAAAGAAAATATATTTGGGGTGGTGGGCTGCCACCCATACCACCCAACAATTCAATGCATACAATAATTGGGTCGGGGTCGTTTGAACCTGTGTTGGCCAAGAGGCATGCCTCACTTGATGCAGTGGCCCAACATAACAAAATTCCACTATTAAAAAAAATGCCAATACAAAAAAACATAATGGTTCATTAAATGGCAATATGTCAAACCATAACTAACCATTTCAAATAACAAACTTCTGCCAATTAACAAATGTCACCAACACAAAAAAATAAATTAGTTGTCATATGATCAGGTGAGGGTTCAATGTTGGGATCTCCACCCATCTATTTTTGGTGTCTGACAACAACCCAATGGGATTAACCTTGAAACATATTTCCAAATAATTATTTATTAACTTGAGTTTTCCATTCGACTAGGAGGTAGAGGAGAGGTAGAGCAGTGCGTGTGTGGAACCCAGAGGAGGAACTGCACCCAAACCTGGCATGAATTTCGAGGTGGAGAATATTCTATGGGAATATTAACTAGAATATTCAACAAAATATTCCTTGGAGCAATGAGGAATCTAAAAGATTCCCTAGAGGTTTATTTTCATAGTGAAAAAAACCAACCAACTCTATAGTCAAAAGAGCTAGAATTTCATAGGGAACATGATGTTGTGGTCTATTTCCTCATCTGGGTAGCAGAATTTAAAGCAGTTAGCAGTGATTAATCCTTGAAGAATCTTGAGGAATCTAAAATATTCCCTTTGAGGGTGATTTTTTACAAAGGTAGAATGATGTCGAATTTATAATCATTGTTATTAGAATTTCATAAGAAGCTTAGTGGTGTGCTCAGAATTTTCACTTGAGCAGTGGATTTTTCACCCATCTCCAAGAAGCAATCTTTTGGGGAATCTTCACGATTCCTGACAGTCCAAATTTTGATGGTGTTAGAAAGGGCCAAAGTTTATAGACATTTGACACGATTAGACACGACGAATTCAATGGTGCAGTCCATTTCATCATCTGAGCATTACATTTTTTGGCCATCCCCGAAAGTGGAGGTATATGATGCAGTGATGAAATTTTTTTCTTCTGATTTATTGACATGATGTTTTTTTGTTTTGATATCCTTATTACCATTATGTCAAAGGATACTTCTATTCCACATCATGTGAGAATTTATTAGCTTGTCATGATGAAGGAGTACATATTTGAGTGAGAGTTCCTATAGGAGAAGGTCTTGTGTAGAGATATTCCACTCGGGTTGAGGGAACTTATCCTTATAATGACAAAGAATATACCATGTACTCATCATCATCTTGCAAAATTTTAATGAAGAAGCCTCAACATTCTTGACACTAGGCTCGAAGAAGTAACCCAGACTAGGTGAACTTTGTTATTAATGTATTTTGTTTTCTTCATTTGATCGCTGCCATTATGTTTTTTCTTCCTTAAAACATGCATTTTTGGTTTTTCATACTCTTTCACATGCAATTATGCTAACATAAAAAAATTAAAAGATATTGGTTAATTCTGGTAGATGAAGTGATCTGAATCAGAGGAAATACCTTCTATTTATCGTGTAAGTTATTCAAGCTCCTATATTTTTTGTACCACAATATTTTGTATTTTTTTTAATTGCACACATATTTGTGTATGTAGGTTAGGAGCAACAATGGTGGTTAAACTAGAAATTTCACCACACTTGACCCTAACCTTCCAACTATTTAGGTTAAGACAAGGATTAGATGCATTCTAGTTTCCACTCTCTCACACTCATCCTCATCTTGTTCTCCTTAATATTTCTTATCTTTTTCTATTTTTGTCTTGCATCATGTTTGGTTTAGCCTCCTCCTTTTACCTGTGAATTGGTTTTTCTTTCTAATTGTGTCGTATTTTTCTTTTTTGTTTTATTAATGAGAATTTTCATGAAGCATGTCCCATTTTGGCTCAAAAGGAAATACAGAAAAATAGAAAACGACTTTGTGATGTTGCAGCATTTAGCTAACTCTCTATCCTTCTTCTGTGTTTTATTCACACCTTTTGGTCGATGAAGTTTTGACAGAAAATATGATCCATTCATGAGGAGAGTTTTCATTAAACCATGATACTTGTTTATATTCTGTAAAGCTTATTCCACACTTGGCTTTTTCTATTTTGGTGTTTTCATCATTATCCAGTAAGTATATGAGGAAAGGGGAAAAATCTAAATGATCAAACCTAAATAAGAGTTATTTATATGCTTCTCTGAAGGAACAACCTCTCGTTTTCTCAATAAGTAAAGATCCATCTTCCACCCATAAAATGAATAACTCCCTATGCAAAATCCTCTTTAAATATAGAAATAAAGGTGGAAGAAGAGAAAGGATTCCTGCATAGAGAATTGAAGCAAGAGACTCCATCAGGGTATTGTCTAGTCTCACTCGGAGTAGAGAAATGTCTGTATTCCTATAGTGACTCCATTAGGGTACTTTGCAGGCATGTTGGTATTAGAGCAACACTAGAGACAGAAAAATATATTATGAAAATCTAAGTCTCATGAGGCATACTATCCTTTCCAATTTGAAAAATTGTGATATCGAATATCTTATGTTTGTGGTCAACTAAGAAGGCACTAAGGGTACCATGTTTATTCATAGGGTGATTTTCACAACGAATCAATACTCCCTAAAGAACTAAGACCTTGTAAAGAAGAATTGATTTGGGAAGAAAAGTTGGAGTTCTACTAGTGTGCCACCAAGTGTTTTCACTACGATAAACACCCTCCAAATGTTTACCTACACTTGAATTTTGGAGCTTAGTATGGATGTTGCGATTGATCATTCCATGGTCACTTCTTCATTGATTTAAATGACTTTCTCACACATGCTCAATTTGCAACAAGTTCAAGAACACATTCTTCTATGGAATCTTGGACAAGCATAGCATAGTTCATCAAAATTGTGTTTGTGCAATGTTCAACAAATGATGACAATCAGTGCACACTGTTACTAACAGTCCCTCACTTTTGGCTACATTTGTACTTCCATTTTGGCGAGTTTTCTGAACTGTGGCATTTGCACACCTTCGCTTTTAGGAGTGTTGTTTTCATCTTCTCGACTGTCTCTTTTACTTTCTTTACCTTTAATTATTTTCATTTTCATGTTATATTCGTTGTGGCATGTCTCTTTTTCACTAGCGTTCATGTACCGCAAGTGTCGTTCCCCCTTTTCTCTTCATATAGTAAATGTTATATTTTTTAATGTTAGCTATCGCACAATGTGTATAAGCTTGTTTTTGTGATTTCAATAGGTTATATTTGTGTAAATTATTCTATCTAACCATGTAAACATTTGTCACACTGATTCCAAAAATTTTAAGCACTGTCGCACAAGTATCATCATGGTCATCACGAATTTTATATTTAGTGTCACTGTTATCATAATTCATTGCAAGGTTGTCACACTAAGGGAAGTATGATGTTCACTTGTCTTGGATGATCTATGTTGTTCTTTCCTTAAGTGTTCTAACACACATATCCAAATCCAAGAATTTTCCCATCAACTTAGCCTCATTCAACCCTCCTCAGCTACACATTATGCAGTTCCAACCCTCAATATGCAACCCTTCCCCTTGACACTAGGCAACCAGTAGTATGCACTATGTACCTCCAGTTCTCAAGCCCAAAACTTGGCCTCCAAAATTGTGCAATTCAATCCTTTGGCATGACCCCAACTGCACATTGCATAGTCTCTGAGCTTAGGCTCAACCCCTAAGCTCCTGAGATGAAAAATTATGCAATCACGGGGTCTTCTATACCTCCCAAGGCTAAGAAGTTTACTAAAGCAATGCAAAACACCTTAGCCCAACTCACTGAGTCCCAAAACAATGCAATCTTCCTAGCCAGTCCAACCTAAACTACACATTGCATAGTATCAAGGCTCAATCTTCACCACTGACTACCTTAGATAAGAAATTGTGTAGTCATTGAGCCTCTCCCTCAACTTGAAATGTGTTTTGACTTAATCAGTGGATCAATGCACCATTTTAGACTAGGGGTTTATGGAATCGATGTCATCTTGTCATGAGTGGATTGCAGATCTAGGTACTCTATCATGCTATGGTAGGATGATGAAGAAGGAGATGGGGGAGCACATGATAGAAGACAACTAAGGAGTTGTGTTGGGCCGTTAGTATGCCATTATTATTATCACTTTTGAACACTTATCCCGCTCATTTCCACTATTCTTCAACATATCATTTGTTATAATTTATCATTTAAATCCATTTTATAAATGATTTATGATCTTGTGGATGAATATTATTTATTCTCCTTTATTTCTAATAAATTGATGATTATGAATGATTTTATCAATGATAGTTTCAATAAATTAGTTGTAACATTATTTACCATTTTTAACCTCCAAGATAATTTCTAGATTGAAGATTTGACCATTAAATCTGCCAACTCAGAAATTCGTTGGAATAAGAAGTGACAGTTTTGCGGTTAAGATTCTGAGCAAATGAAGAAGAATTTGGAAAATCTGGAACATGGATTTTGTCCAGAACGGACCCAATTAACTTTATAGAAGAACGGTTTGCCCAAATTCAACTTGTACTGAGAGAAACGCAGGGTTCTTTGAGCACGATTTTCTCATATTTACTGTTGCAGCTGTGCTCCAAATCTCAGCTGCAAAGCCAAATTCGTCTTGCTTTTGTTGAAAGATGAGTGGAAATATATCTTCTTATTGATCAATTGGTTGGAAACAATCCAATTTTTTAATACAAATCATGTTGTACTTATCTTTATTGTAACCTCTCTCCGATCTCTCTATTTAAATGAAAATAGAGATCAGAGATGGGGATGACTTCAGGATGACTTTGGGGATGGAGAATTGAGGATTCAGGATTGGAGATTCAAGAATGATGATGGATTATTCATGATAGGATAGAAATTGTTGCATTTCCATTGTAATTCTCAAGCTTTTGCTGTTGTAATGATTGCACAATTTGATGCTTAATATATGATTTGGGAGTTGTTGCTCATTCTTCTCATCTGAAGTAGCCCAGTAGCATCCGCTGGCGGCTAAGGGCCCAGCCACTAGTGGATTGTGCTACTGTTGTATATTATATCTTTAGTTCATGCATGGTTTGCTTATCAAGCTTTATTCAGTAATCGGGTATGTTTTGTTATTTTATATCACGGTTCTGTTATATTTGATTTATGTCCAACTGATCAATATCATTCTCTATGACAGGAATGTAGTATTGATTCATCTTGACTTGGTAACACATTGCTGTTCTTTTAATCATTGATATAACGTTGCTGATCCTTACAAAATGTTATTGATGTTCAATTATAGCGTAACCGTGTTGTGACCTTCATAAATTGGTATTCCTGAATTCATCTTAGAGATTATATTTCCTGGCGATTGTTGAATCTATTGACGTTGCTATTCCATTACAAAATACAGTCGTATTCTTTATAACTAAGACTGATAATTGGATTACCCTATCAGATTACTATTAAAGTGTGCCGTGTGTATTTATATTTCCAGCATTGTTTCATATTCCATCATTAATCAATGTTGTTCTATTTCCTTGTGCTATTCAATTTATTCTTAGAGTAAAGATTGCTATTAATTTGGCTTTGTTGTTGTTCATTTCCATTAATTAAAGTTTGCTGTTCAGATTCCTTTAATTCTAGCTTGCTATTCCATTTATGGCCGTTCCATTTTAGACTTGTTGTTCCTTTCCTATTTGTTGTTCTATTTTACTTTCTGCCATTCCATTTACTTGTATTTGCTGCTTTGGTGTGAGAGAAGGTCTAAGGCTGTAGTGAGCCTTAGCAGTCGCTGCCTAGCTCCCAGACCTATGGGCCATGCCCTAATTTCCTTTCCATCAGTTTCTAGAGGGATGGGTTATCGCTTCCGCACCCTTGACTGATAAGCTGCCTTGTGTGATTTTATCATTTTGAAGTAATGGTTTAGAATTCATTTACTTTTGTATTTTAAGCACTATACTGCAAACCATTACTCTTGAGTAAATAGCCGCCTCAGACTGAGTACACTCTTGAAATAAAAAGTCGTCCCCGACAACGGCGCCAAAATGTGGAGCAATAAAAAGGGTCTTTTTAACATCTAATTACCTCACATTAATTGTCAACCCGAATCACATGATCTCACGCAAGTGGTGATGTAAGCACTACCCATTTCACTAACTGATTGACAGGAACATTTGAAGAAGGAGCCTCGAAGAAACACATGAAGAACATCTTCTATTATGGTAAGAAATGGCTCACATTTTTACTTTTGAATTTCCTATCAAAAATCTAGGAGGAGTGACACAAATGCACATAATTCCCCCATCATTACCAAATTTTCATGGTTTAGCAAACGAAGATCCAGATACATTCTTATTTGAGTTTGACATACTTTGTAGAGGATATGATTGTTGTACTAATGATCAAAGATTGAAAGTGTTTCCTCTTACTCTAAAAGGAGCAGCTCTCCGATGGTTCATGAGCCTAGGTGGGAATTGCATCCAATCATGGGAGGACATGAAGAACATATTCTTGAAGAAGTACGAAGACTTGCAAATCTAATGAAGATATCTTTGATATGATACAAGGGGAAGATGGAAGTTTGGAGGACTATGTAGATCGATTTCAATACAACTTTCAAAATCAAAATATAAGCATTTGGAAAAAAAGATATTAAAAACACTCCTTCTTAAAGGGATCAAAGATAAAATTTTAGAACTCTTAAATCTGATAGGAAAAGGTGATGTTTTTCAGTTATCATATGATGATGTTTGTGAGTTGTGCATAAGGTATTCAAGAGGAATCTCCAAGGCTAGTAAGAATTCTATAGATGTTTGTTCCTTCTTTTCCAAATCTGCTACAAGAATAAGAGACATAAGAGCTGAAATCAATGTGTTATTTGAAAATTTAAAAGTTGATTTTATTAGCTCTCTAAATGAAAAATTGGATGTTTTGCAGGTTCATAAAAATGAAGAAATTGATGAAGTGTTTTTCACTCATTACTGGAAGGAGCATACCATAGATAGTTGTTCTTCCTTATCTATGATGGAAGTATTATATCAAAGAGATGAGGAAGCTACAAAAAGGTCAAAAACATGGAAATCATGGCATACAGGTATGGTTCAAAACCCTTCTTCTCCATTCTCTTATTTGCATAATCCATTATGGAATACTAATGTGCTAGGGCAGCCATGTCAATCTCAATATAACCACCACCAATCTTGTCTACAAATTTGACATGGTTTATCTTACGATTGCATGACTAATCTCCCTCATCTTGTAGCACAAACACATTCTCCATATT
>APFE030937407.1:12094-25847 GCA_000404065.3 Pinus taeda | reverse complement strand
GAGGAATTGCTACGCATGATGGATGTTTTCTATTTTGTTTCTCATTTAAGGCATACAATTTCAGTGTAGAAATTGATTTCCATAATATTTTTAAAAATATGAACTCAATTCTTGTGATCTCTAGGCAACGCAGACATACTATTAAAATACACATACCTAGATAAATTCAAGATAAATTGGTTCATAAAATTTTGGAAATCATACACTTTCACCTACAACTATTTTGTTTATATCTCATGATCCGTACATCAAAACGATCTGATTTTTGGATCATAGAGGCATTTATATATTAAAAATTTACTTACCACATTTCAACAAAATCTGGTTTGTAGTTTTTGGGAAAATGGTTAAGAGAGGTTGTTGTCACTTATATCATATTTTGCTACAACTTCATATGCACATAATTTTAACGTCAATGTAAAAGTTGTTATGCCTTCATCAAAGATTGCTAAAATTGAATATTCATTAAGTGAGGAAGAATTCATTTGTTCTATCGATTTCATGAGCTGAAATGAACATATTTTTTTATTGCTTGGTTAATGCATGGGTTTTTGTTTTTGGGTTGCATGAAGACATGCAATATATTCAGTTTTCGTTGCATGAGGACATGCAACATATTGAGTGTGGGGGTATGTTGGGCCGTTAATATGCCATTATTATTATCACTTTTGAACACTTATCCCGCTCATTTCCACTATTCTTCATCATATCATTTGTTATAATTTATCATTTAAATCCATTTTATAAATGATTTATGATCTTATGGATGAATATTATTTATTCTCCTTTATTTCTAATAAATTGATGATTATGAATGATTTTATCAATGATAGTTTTAATAAATTAGTTGTAACATTATTTACCATTTTTAACCTTCAAGATAATTTCTAGATTGAAGATTTGACCATTAAATCTGCCAACTCAGAAATTCGTTGGAATAATAAGTGACAGTTTCGCGGTTAAGATTCTGAGCAAATGAAGAAGAATTTGGAAAATCTGGAACATGGGTTTTGTCCAGAATGGACCCAATTAACTTATCAAAGAACGGTTTGCCCAAACTCGGCTTGTAATGAGAGAAACACAGGGTTCTTTGAGCACGATTTTCTCAGATTTGCTGTTGCGGCCGTGCTCCAAATCTCAGCTGCAAAGCCAAATTCGTATTGCTTTTGTTGAGAGATGAGTGGAAATATATCTTCTTGTTGATCAATTGGTTGGAAACAATCCAATTTTGTAATATAAATCATGTTGTACTTATCTTTATTGTAACTTCTCTCCGATTTCTCTATTTAAATGAAAACAGAGATCAGAGATGGGGATGACTTCAAGATGACTTTGGGGATGGAGAATTGAAGATTCAGGATTGGAGATTCAAGAATGATGATGGATTATTCATGATAGGATAGGAATTGTTGCATTGCCATTGTAATTCTCAAGCTTTTGCTGTTGTAATGATTGCACAATTTGATGATTAATATATGATTTGGGAGTTGCTGCTCATTCTTCTCATCTGAAGTAGCCTAGCAGCATCCGCTGGCGGCTAAGGGCCCAGCCACTGGTGGATTGTGCTGCTACTGTATATTATATCTTTAGTTCATGCATGGTTTTCTTATCAAGCTTTATTCAGTAATCTGGTATGTTTTTTTATTTTACATCACAGTTCTGTTATATTTTATTTATGTCCAACTGATCAATATCATTCTCTATGACAGGAATGTAGTATTGATTCATCTTGACTTGGTAATGCATTGCTGTTCTTTTAATCATTGATATAACGTTGCTGATCCTTACAGAATGTTATTGATTTTCAATTACAGCGTAACCGTGTTGTGACCTTCATAAATTGGTATTCCCGAATTCATCTTAGAGATTATATTTCCTGGTGATTGTTGAATCTATTGACGTTGCTGTTCCATTACAAAATACAGTCGTATTCTTTATAACTAAGACTGATAATTGGATTACCATATCATATTACTATTAAAGTGTGCCGTGTACATTTATATTTGACTTTCCTGCATTGTTTCATATTCCATCATTAATCAATGTTGTTCTATTTCCTTGTGCTGTTCGATTTATTCTTAGAGTAAAGATTGTTATTAATTTGGCTTTGCTGTTGTTCATTTCCATTAATTAAAGTTTGCTGTTCAGATTCCTTTAATTCTAGTTTTCTATTCCATTTATGGCCGTTCCATTTTAGACTTGCTGTTCCATTTCCTATTTGCTGTTCTATTTTACTTTCTGTCGTTCCATTTACTTGTGTTTGCTGCTTTGGTGTGAGAGAAGGTCTAAGGCTGTAGTGAGCCTCAGCAGTCGCTGCCTAGCTCCCAGACCTACGGTCCATGCTCTAATTTCCTTTCCATCAGTTTCTAGAGGGATGGGTTATCGCTTCCGCACCCTTGACTGATAAGCTGCCTTGTGTGATTTTATCATTTTGAGGTAATGGTTTAGAATTCATTTACTTTTGCATTTTAAGCACTATACTGCAAAGCATTACTCTTGAGTAAATAGCCGCCTCAGACTGAGTACACTCTTGAAATAAAAAGTCGTCCCTGGGTTGACAATTAATGTGAGGTAATTAGGTGTTAAAAATACCCTTTTTATTGCTCCACAAGTTGAAGATATAATATGATGATCAAGAAAGAAAACGAAGGAACATTGAACTATAACAGAAGAAATAATATCAATACCACATTGAAGACGCCTTATCTTCAAGTCATAATGAGGAGGAAGAAGAAGAGCATGCACCATCTTTTCAAGAAGACAAAAGGCAAGTAGAAACAAAGAATGGCTTGGTGTTACCATGTCATTAGTTTCATGTCATGTCATGTCATGAGTCATCATATGCCACATCATTTTGTTGAATTTGTAATTCAATATTGGAGAAATACAATGTAAAGTGGAAGTCCAAGATTCATATATGTAATATGAAAAGTCATAAAGTCGTGCAAAGTCAAACATTCATGAGGGTAGTCGAAGGATCACACCATTTGTTATATATATACCCTCATTATACAAGCAAGGGAATTTTAACCAAGGCTTCTCCCATAAGGAATTAGATAGACATAATTAGTACTTTTGTGGAGAAAGTCATGGCTCCAATGCCCCACTATTGGAGCTAGTGATGTTGGTTGTATTCACGAATCTTGGAAATTTTACTTAATACTTGAAGTTTGATGGATGACACGTTTTCACACATGGATTGTGAATATTTGTAAGACTATTTTGTGAATATTTATGATCAGTGTTTTGTTTCACCTTTACTAAAGTATTTGAACTATTTTAGTAATTTTAGTGCTTATTGTGTTTAAAATAAGTTGTAATAGTTTTAACAATCGTCACATCTATGTGGACTATTATTCTTGATGTTAGGGGATTCACTTTTTCTTGTTTGCACCTCTACCAGTGTGGTACTATTACCTCTCTCTTAGAGGCTCAACTTTCCTCCCTTTGCAGTAGAAGAACCTTGATATACATGAAACCAAACACTCACCAAGAACACTTACTTTCTTTTCAAAAAGGAACATATACACTTCTATCTCTTATTCATAGCTAAAGCCAAGGTAAATGTATAAGAAAATATGGAAACTAGGCCAATATTGTCATTGGGGCTCCTACTCCAAACAGTCTAAGGTCTAATTGGGACTTCACATCAGGGAGACCCCATTGGTTGATAGATTTCTAGCACCGTCAACAGAACCAAAACTCACAATAAGGAGGATAGCACATTTTTTCCCAAAATGTTTCTCTATATTTCTTCTTTTGGATGCTCTTTCAAACCCACTTCTAATTGTTACGTCGCCTTGATTGAAAAGTTCCCAATTGGCTTATATTTACATCTGAGCTTATCTAGCTTTCGATAGGGTGGGATAAGTCTTATTTGAAGATATTTTCTAAAGGAAATGCATCCCCCTTCCGACTGAAACTGTCAATCCTTTAAATAAATCCATTTTCCCCATTGATTTAGAGTTATCACGAGCTATATATTTTTCCACCGTGTTCTTATTTTTTTCCTTTATGTTGTTTTCAGCTCCTCTAAATCCTCTAACATGTTAAATTTTGGAAGCTATTTCCAAGGTTCTTCACCAAAAAAGGTTGATTAAACATCCATGGTTATGCATAAGCAATGTTTTTGGATAAGATGCATACCTTTTTGGATAGATTCCATATAAAAGCATTAGAGTGAGTGAAAGACAACTTTAAAGTTGATAATATGGAACATTGTTGATGTATTTTTAATTCCAAATTAGTTTCCATAACACTGGCCCCCTTAAATCCATCTTCAGGATTATTTCCCCCCCAATACCAAGCTCAAAGTGGTAGTGTCATGCAAGAAAATCCCATAGCTTTATTTTTGTAGGAACAATTTGTCCTAGGATACTAAAGCCAATTTTCCGTCCTTTTTGGTACCTCCACAAAGAATTTTTCTTTCTCTGTTAAATAGAATTTGGAATGGATATCAAAGCCATACGTTTTTAGAGAATACCAAATGCGAGAGCTCAAAGAACAAAATTTAGAAGGAAAACCTAGCCTACTATGTTAAACGAATGGAAAGTCTAGCTAGCTAGATTATTGTATTGTATTGTTGAAATCCTATCAATCTAGCTACACGTACTTTAATTATAGGAGGCAAGTAAAGAAATAAAATATGGGATTTATTGTGGTTCATGTACATATGTTTATCATTTGAAAAGTCTTATAAAACTATACAAATGGCTCAAGCTTCTTAGACTGTTGAAACACCCATACCAATTTTATCATCAAAAAATCTCTATTGTGAAACGTGAATATCTTACCAAACAATGTTAATACCTTTACTTTATAATGTAAAACCATTGATTTTATAGCTCAACCTAGTCCTTTAATTTCTATAATGAAGATAAAAGGGAATAAAAATCCACTTTATGGATTTGATGTGATGGTGAGAAGGTTTTGATAGGAAAACCATTGAGGATAATTGAAATGAAAGATAAATCCATGAGATCCTTCATACAATTAATACACTTAGTTGAAAAGCCAAATGTTGAGAGAATTCAAAAAATATATGACCAATTGAGTTTTTTTATGGCTTTAGAAAGATCTAATTTGATGATTGTACCTATCTTTTTTTTTTTCATGTGCCACCAAGACAATTTGAAACATTTGTCGACCTTCCACATACCTATTTTTCTTTAGTGAGAGTGAATGAGGGAGAAGAGACTTGATTTTTTTTTATATATTTCAATTTTGATGACCTTTCATATGATTTTACTTAAATTAATTAGTCTAATACCACTTGGATCTTCCACAGTTATAAGTGAAAGTGACAAAAGTAGCATCCAAAGGTTGAAGGATGGACCGAGAATTTTTCGGTTCCTCTATTGTGGCCATAGGACAATGTAATGCCCCACACCACATTTACCCACTTTTACCTGCTCATCAGGGTAAACATGAGTTGAAAGTTACTAAGTATATGTTCAAGATCTAGTTATAGTAGCGGGGTCTACTACCAACTTACAACAACTGTCGAAGGATTCATGATCACAAGATATCAAACAATTTTCACTCATGACCTTTTCCTTGAGATGGAAAGACTTTCAAACTAAATTTATTACCCAGTTGTATGCATGCAGGCCCTTGATTGTGACTAGAAGGCTCAAGCTACATGCCTAACCCATTCTCCATGCAATTGTGGCCAAAATCTCCTCTTTTTTTGCATGTGACTACAATCTCTATTTCAACATTTTAGGGCTTCCCTATAGGAAAACTACCCAAACTTGTCTAGAACTTTTTCAAAAATTTTGAGTGTCTATATGCTCTGTCCCAGGTTTTATTCTTGTTCAAGATTACATAACACATAAAATCCATTTATACAAACACTTTGTAGACATAATACCTATAGGTCATGAATGCATATATGTTCACTATTTCATTAGTTTCATCACAAGTTCATCAAGAACGGTCAGCTCGCTCTCATACTAGTTGTAGAAACCACACATTAGCTTATGAATTCATATAAAGTATTCAATAACATGTCAAACCATGAAGAATATTATTAACATGGGAAAATTATATAATAATAAATACACTATGCATGTAACCTAGATTTAACTAGAATGAAGCCATGAGAAACCTATCATATAATCACACATTCAACCAGAATTTGTGTTAATTTCTCCTAATTAATAATAACGCGTAATAACATATGCATAGTTTTAACCAAGTCAGCGACTTCCACGTACCACCTAACCATAAACTGGGACTAAACCAAATCTTTCTTTCATCCCAATCCTCCTCGTTCCATCTTCCAAGCATCAATGTGGGACCACATGGGATAACCCAAAACATCACCTAAATATGGAATATAGAGGTTAATCTACCTCCACCCTAAAAACAAAGTGATCTCACCTAAACCATTACAAATATCAGCAAAACTAAGACAAGCTTGGATGCCTCAGGATTTCTTCACCAGACCCAGAGATTTTTTTTGTCTCCACTACCCTATCAAGATCTTCATGGAGAAAACCATGTCAACCCTCAAGCCTTGGGATTTTCTTGAGACCACCTTAACCAGGATGTAAAATTTATTAGCAATCCAAAGTTAAACCAAATAGAAAACCCACTACATCATGTTTATTCATTAAATGGCATAGGCAAGGTTGTAAATGATTGTCTCTCAAAGAAAATCCTATGCCAATTACAACAAAATCACCAATAAACCAATGCATAAACCCTGCATTCAAATCCCAACAAGATAATCACACATGTGAATTGTTACTTATAAAACTTTTCCTGCTATTTATTGTTTTCTTTGTTTGATTTCTTCCCTTGCCTACTATTGTTCCAATTCCTCGTGTACTCCCTTGCTTTTTTCCTTGCTTGAACCTTGTTTGCTTTCTTAACTTCCTCTCTCTTGTTGTAGTTGTACTCTTCTCTTTTCCTCCATGTGAGTAATGTTCCCTAAATGTTCTCTCTCCTCTTTTATTTCCTTTTCTTTTTCCTTTCCCTTACATACATATTACTTTTTCCTATTTTTTTCCTTTCCTTGTCTCTTCCTCTTCCCCATTAGGTAAAGTGGATTTTTTTTTTTTTTTTTTTTTTTTTTTTTTTTTTTTTTTTCCTTATGCACTTTGCCACATGTCCTTGCTAGTGTGCAATAAATAATTTTCCCTTTATTTTCTTTTCCCTCTTACATATGTCAATGTGAATTTCCATAGCCAATAAATAAATAATTAACCACAAGTGACTCCCAATGTAATGTTTTTCCTTTCATTCAACTTGGAATATGTGTCGCATGACCTTGGTTTGATTTTTTCTTTGATAATGTCCATCCATTATTTATCTACATGGAAATTCAACCTGAGGTTATTGCATTGATATCCCATAATCATCAAACATGCCTAAAGAAACTATTGTGAAGCCATCTAAACCAAATATCTTATTCTTCAACATAGATTTGACCGTAACCCCTAACTCTTCCTTGGAGTTGCTCCATAATAATGCTTCTTGTTGTTCTTGGGAAACCAAAGATGGAATGTTTAGAGCTATGTGGTTGATTTCCTCCTCCATACTAGGATGTATCCTGAAGAGAAAGTTTGCATAATATCTAACTAAATAAGATTCCATTTGTTACATTCTTTGGTTTTAATATCTTCTAAGTTTTTTACATAAGCTATCTAATAATGGTTCTTATGTTCAAGCATAGATTTATGAAAAGAATAGATCCAACAAATTGAAGTATTTTGTTTCTAGAGAATCTCTTTCTATTTCCTTCTTTCTTCATCCTAGGATAGTAGACTACATTCCTCATTAATAATCTCCTTACGTCAGTCATATTGGATTTCTTCCTATTATATCTTACGCATTTTGTTCTCTAACTCTTGTTTATCTTGAAATATATTTCTACATTATTCCTTATTCCACATTTTTAATATAGTTTCTACATGTTTGAAACTTTTTTAAAGTCAATGTGTTGCATATCCTTTAATTCCTTCCACCTCTTTCCATCATTCCTTTATTTTTTCTGAAAATTGCAGATGCATTAACCATAAACTTTGAAACCCAAATGGATATTTTTGGGGGTTAGACATAATGTATATTTATAGGATGATTATCCATTGGCATAATTGACTATAGTGAGGAATTTATGCTTCCATTAATATATATTTCTCCATTATTTTTTTTCAAATCAAGCGCTAGTCTAGCTGAGACAATATCTAATGAGAGACACTTGTTGTGTTCTACGTGAATATTCATTTGATCCTATCCAAATATAAAATTTATCTTTATTCCATCATATCCTCTAATAACTTAGATTCCATGCCTAATATTCTAACTCCTCCCTTATTTTCTAAGAAATATTTGATGAGATTGTACTCTCACCATAATATCCAAGATTTTTTTTTTAAACTCGAGTTGTAGGAGTCTTCATGAACTTAGGAGTTTGTCTTTGACGCTTTGCATCATAGATCAATTTGCATTGGAAAGAACATAGACATGATTTGGTTCTATTAAATATAATGTAACAATTAAGATTATATTTGATAATGAAATGTTTAGACCTATAACTTATTTTGGATTCCAAAAGATAACTAATCCCCCCTATTTCTCCCTCACCATCTATGGTCATGAACTAAAAATATATGAAATATGTAGAGCCTATATTTGTAATGAAATCACGATAAACTTGTGTTTCATGGATCACCAAATGTTGGTTTCTTAGATCTCCATATATTTTTGAGGATCCTTTTCTTTCCTTTGTAGTTGAGGCCCCATATATTACAAGAGATAATCTTCATTTAGGGAAAATATTTCAAAAGGTGTATATATCTAATAACCTGAATTGACCAACATTTCTCCAAATTCTTCTAAACTTTGTTGAATACTCAATATTCCTTTTTCTTCCCCCTTTATTTGCTTTAGGATTGTTTTTAAAACAGTGAATCTAAACTCATAAATGAGATTTGGAAACATTCATGCCTCAAGCATCTTTCTTAGCTTAAAGGCAAGATTTTAGCTAAGCTCTACTAAGGATTTTCACATGATGTTTGGTGATGGATATAGGATATTTGAATTCCCAATATTTTGTAATTCCTATAAGATCCCAAACATCAATATTCATATCCTTTTTTTCCCCATTATTTTCATCATTTTTTGGTTGTAGCATAATTATTTATTTTTTTTCTCGGTAAAATTAATCTATTATTTACAGAAACAGGATACAATTACATTCTTGCTGTCATAAAGAACCAGCTGCCTGGTGAATTTAACAGCGTGGAGCAGCAGCATGCTCAGTTTAGGATGAAACAGGAATTTCATCTAACCAAAAAACATTACCTCGCAGGGGACTTCAACCAAAAAATATTCCCTCGCAGGGGATTTCAAAAACACATTGTGGCACAGAGCACCGACCAATTTGATAGGCAAAACCTGGGCATCGACATTGCCCTGTAGCGCAGACACCATAACAAACCGACACCATGACATAATAACCCTTAGACACCAAGACACTGACACATGGACATGTTGACACAAGGACACATGGACAAAATTCCATCATAGCGAGCCACGTGACTTGGAGAGCAGATGCAGCTAGTCTTCCGTAACCTCCTCCAGGATCCTGCACCAGCCATACTCCTCTGTTTCCTGCTCTGGAACCTCCTCTGCAGCCTCCGTGATAGGCTCTTTCCTAGCATCTTCCTTTTGACTGACAGGTTCTTCTGAATCCTTCACAGGAACAACAGAGGGCATCTCCATGGCTCTCCTGGTTTCAGCAGGCAGAGAATTCTTCCTTTGTGCACTGGACTCACCCTCTTCTTGGGCTTCTTCGATGAAGAGCACAGAGACATGGGCATTGATTCTGGGGCGGTTCAGAGAGGCGTTGAAGGTGAAAACAGCCGAACCGAAGGAGGGCGAGGTAGAGGACCCCGGTGAATTGGCCGGCAAGAATTGGCTTGGCCTAAGAGCATTCGCGCCCGCAGTATACGAGCAGAGATAATGGCAATGGAAATGGAGGTAGGTATCCTCAGCAGCAGAAGGGCGCGAAGACCCACCACGAGATGAGCCGCGTCGGCTAAGCATACGTTGCTGAGGGCGAACCATGATTGCAGGGGAGTTCTAGGCCAAATTGGAATTTGAACGACACAGAGAATGAAATGTCGGCATAGGATGGTAAGCAACAGACTGAGGAGGGTTCAGTGAGACGCATACGAATCCAACATAAAGACGAAGGCCAGGAGTGGTCCAGGAGTCCGGGGGAGAGGAAGTGGCATGAGAGTTAAGACCCAACTTCCACCTCTACAGCACTAGAGGTAACAGTAAGACCTCGAACCAAGCCTGTAATAACATGGCAAATCCTTTGTTGCTTCCCTTAATATTGCAAATGCCTCTACCTCGAAGCCCTCCCACAATAACTGTGGCCACCATAAGAGCTGAGGGGCCGAACCCTGTGTTGCAGGTGAAGGTGGGTGGAATGTAAATGCTCTTGTGCTGCATTCGATGGTTAATGTATCAACGCCATCGGTTGTGAACGATCTCCCATGTGGACACAGCACAGGTGCGCATGGCGGGCAGGTGGCTCACGCTACTTGCCCGTCCCTTCTCATAACTGCCTAATATGGTCAGCCGCATCCGGGGGTAGCATAATTATTTATTTAATAACTAGTTTTGAACCTTATTTTGGATTTCTTAGAGATATGGTCTTGCCAATCAATGGGTTTCGATGAGTTTCTTGCTCTCACATAATGATTTCTAATATTTTAAGAGGATATGCTAAAGGAGGCACCTGATTTTTAGAAGAGCTCAGGCTAGAAAGAGGACACAATCTATTACTAATTTTCAAAGTCTTTATAAAGTGTGGATTTATAGGGGCACATTGATAGATTCTTATGATTCCTTGGTCTCTGTCTGGCGCAACGTGGTGATCAGAGTTAAAGGAGGACATTTTCTAAAAAGGTTCCCATATTCATAACATTTAATGTATTTAAAGGGTATGTAGTCATAGTTTTGGCTTCCTTCCATACTCTATCATAATAATGTATGTCGATTGATTCTAGAAACAGTTCTAATATATTCATGTAAATTCCTGTTATTACATAGGAAATGCACCTTTCTTGTATTGTAACTTATGATACTTTGACAAATTCACCTACAATGTTTTGATAGCCTTCCAAAGTCTCCTCCCAAAAATCCATTCGCAAAGAGTATATTCAAATCCAAATGAGGGATACTTTGAAATCTTAATTGTCTAAGATTAACAAATCCATCCAAAACCTTAGAGGTATACCATGAGTTGAAAAGTATGGGCCATTTTAAAAGATTCAATTTTTTTCCATACAAACTAGAAAATATAAACATAAATAGACATTAGCACCCAATTAAATATTTATTTTGATTTTTGGCTTCCATTTTTGTTAGATCCACCATGTGATAGCATTTTATGAGGGCCAAATCCCCAAAAATTTTCTGATCAAGGCATGATCCTTCATATTTTAGATATACTTTGTAATCTTATTTAATTTAACTTCAAATTTAAGGTTCATTGCTGCTACATGTAAGCAATTCTCTAGTGAGCATTGTTTTACATGAAAATTGGCCTGGTTCGAGGTTAAATGACTAGCTTCCCCTAATTTATCCATAGAGTGAACTTGACGTAAAAAAATTTTAGGATTAGTTGGGTGAAGAGCATCTATTCTTATGCTAGAGACAAGATTAGAATAGCAGGAAACCATACTCGTCGTTCTGAACCTACAATTCATAGGGAAGTTCATAAAGCCTTATAGAGTGCAACTAAAATTTAGGGGGTTTTGTAGTGTCAAAGGTTAGCTACCTAACTACCCCAAGAGAGTAACACTACATACATGCACTAAATGTTTAGGAAATAAACATGTGTGAGGGATAAAAATTGAAATATTTTTTTATTATTAATATATTTTTCAATGGGAGTTATTATCTCCATATTGAAGACGGAAAAAATATAAATATTATCTATTTCATTATATAAAAAGTTTCTCAATACAATAACAAATCATAAGAATCCATTATTATTTCCTTGTATTCACACCTTTAATTAGAATTTATTCATATCAACCAATTATAAAATTTTTTTTTCATATGAGGTCAATAAAACGAAAAAACATCAAGTTAGAAAGGGATGAAAAATGTCTTTTCACTTAAATATTCCTTTATTTTATGAAAATAATTATTAAAAAAAAAAAAATCTCAAATAAAATAATAATTTATATATATAATATATATTATATATATATTATATATATATATAAATAGAATAACTACAAATATCGACCTAAACAATAATGTATATACATTTTACATCATTCATATAATTATAAATATCTACAAAGCAATTATAAATAATTTTTATTATTATTAAATATATCATTATTATAGTAGCCAAAACCAATATTATTTCTTTAAATATGTATATCTGTATTAAATGAAAATTTACTATGCACTAAGAGGGATCAAATTTCTTTATGTGCAAATCTTTCACCATGTTTTTTAGCTTAAAAATTGTTTACACATGGAGTACTTAATAAAGCATGGATCTGGAGTTAAAATGGATTTATATTTACACATCTCCCACACACACAAGCCTAGTACAAGGGAAAGATTTAAAATGTAAATCCATTTAACTCTAGATATGCCAGCCAATTTTGGTGTGCTAGGAGTGTGCAAGCGTAAAAGTTTCAAGAATAGATGTGCATTATAACAAATGTGAGTGTGTTTAATTGTTTCTAGCTTTGGTAATTGTTGAACCTCAATGTTGAGCTTTTGAGGTGGAACAAGAATGCACATGCATTGCTTAAAAAATAATGCACACACATTACTTAAAAAATTATGCGTGTGTCCTAAAAAACATAATGTGTGCACATTCACCCCTACGTTAAAAGAAGGGTCATGGGAGAGTCACCCCTGCATTAAAAGAAGGGTTCATGGGAGAGGGGGGGGTGTGGGGGAGAAGAGGCAGGGGTGAGTTGATAGATATGGGATAAGGGGGAGAGAGAAAGGGTCCGCCACAGAGGAGAGGATTAGAGGGAAGGTGAGGGAGAGTAGAGCATGTGTCGTGGGGGGGTGTGGGGTGAAGAGAGGGCAGTGGTGGTTAAAGGAAACATGAGATGGGGAGGAAATAAGGAAGGGTTTTACAATGTAAAAGTGGTTGGGGAGAGAGGGGGGAGATTAATAGAGGAGGGAAAGCGGTAGATACAAAGGTGGAATTAATATATATATATATATATATATATATATATAATTATATATAGTGAGAGAGAGAGAGAGAGAGGATGCTTAGGGAAGGAGAGAAATGGATATAGGAGGGAGACATAAAAGCATAGATAAAAAGGGATTGGGATAGGGAAGAAAGGAGAGGGGTGGAGGAAGGGAGAGATATATGGAAAAATAGAGGGGATATAGAGAAATAGTGAGCATCAGAGAAGAAGAGAGGGTGGTGAACGAATAAGTAGAGAGATGGGAGAATAAGGAAAGAGAGTGTGAGCTAGAAAAAGGGATAGCCAGTGTGGGAGGAGATAAGAAAAGGTTTAGATATAGAGGGATATGGGAGGGATATATAGAGAGAGAAAAGGGGAGAGAGAGTGAGAGCGATAGAGAAAATGAGGGAGAGAGAGGTGGGAAATGAAGAGATGGTTGGGGGAGTAGGGAAAGGGAGAAATAAAAAGATATGGGGAAAGGAATAGAGATAAAAAGAGAGAGAGGAATAAGAAAATAGAGAAAGATGTAGAAAGAAGGAGATAAATGGGGA
>APFE030937407.1:0-10248 GCA_000404065.3 Pinus taeda | reverse complement strand
GGAAGAGAGGGAGAGGGGGGGGGGAAGCGAAGAGAGACATGCAAAACGAGAGAGTGAGGTGGGAGAAAGAGAGAGAGGAAAATAAAGAGAGATGTGAGGAACATTATGAGAAAGTGAGTGATGGAGAGAAAAATAAATGCTCATTATTGAATTGCATGTGTGCTATTTTAATTAATAACACTCATGCATTATTAAATTAAAAAAATTCATTTATTAGATCATATTTTTCATCCAACCATGTTGTGGAAGGGTGGGTCTATTTTTCTTTAGATCTTGGTTTCGATAAACCAAAACACATGCACTTTTATGACTCCTTGGTTTTCATCCATGTTTGAGTATATGCTCTTAACATTATACTAATGAAATTGGGCATGATTATAGAGTTTTGTGTGTGTGTGTGTGTGTCTATATATATTATATATATATATATATATTTATATATATATATATATTATATATATATGAAGAGAGAGAGAGTAGGAGAGAGAAACGGGAACATAGTTTTTATTTTGGCTATTGATTAGTTGGCCTATTTCAAGATAAAAAAAGAACACAATTATTAGTTCATAAAAAGAATCCAGACTAGGAACGAATGATGACTTATGCTTCTAAAAAGGTAAAATTGTATAGTCCATGTTAGTCCCTCATTATGGACCTAATGACCTATCTCATCATTGCAATGCTCTTGCTTATATATATATATATATATATATATATATATATTTATATATATATATATATATATAATTTGGGCCTAACCCAAATATATACCTTGTGTTATGGAGATATACAAAACACGTTTGTTTGTTTGTTCGTTTTTCTTGTTTTTTTTCTTCTTCTTCTTCAGGTAATACCAAATTTTCATAAATAAAAGTTATATATTGAAAAATAAATTTGGTTATTGTATTTTTATCTTTTGATATCACTTAAAATTATGTAAGAACTTTTAGTAATTCCTTTTATTAATTAAATTCTTACATTATCTCATACATAAGATAGATATTAAAGTTCTTGGAAAAAAAAATTATAAATCGGATAAAACAACCAAGTATATGGTTTATGTTATTGAATCTCAAATAATTTAAATCAAAACTATGTTTTATTTTTAATTTAATTTAATTTTTATTTTAATTTTAAAAAGCCAATTCTCTCTCTTTCTTTTATTTATAATTAATGTGATTATCAACTTCCATTTATAAAAATTTATATATGTAAATTTTAAAAAAATTATTTTTCTTAAAATCTTATATAATTATAATTAATCTAATTGTTAATTTCTCTACCAAACATATAAGATAAAAAAATAAAAAATAAAATATTAATATTTTTGTTGGAAGTATTGCTTCCATGTCATGTTTTCCATGTGTATTACATGTTGTCAATGAGTATTGCGAGGTTTATTCTAGAGGTGGTTGTTTCCCATGTATATGAGTTGTTGCTATGTCATAGCCCACTCATAGATCCACTTTCTTAGGATCTAGATTTGTGGATGTAGGTAATTTGTATCCTATATATATGTAACCTTTGTGACCACTAAAAATATCATAGGGATTTATGTTGTGTGTAATTGTTCTCTTTTTCTATTCCTATTAATTTATTTTTGTTAACTTCATTAATATCTATATGTGTGGTTTATTTCAGAATGGGGCTTCTATATTTTCTATTCATTCAAAATAAAAAATATATATATAGATTGTTTGTTAAAATTGTAACCAGGGCCAAACTCCATGTGGGTCATCTTACTAATGGCACCTGAGATTTTTCTTGGACTCCTCTCATCGAGAGGTGTAGGATTGATCTAAAGATCATCCGATTCTAATAAATATTCATGGAGATATGAATTTATTTGTGTTATGGGACAACTCGTCAAGATCGGCCAACAACCAAATAACCCCCTCTTGTGCTCAATGTTTTAGTATAAAAGGAGGTGGCATGATATCCATTTAGACACACTCTTGAGATCTCTCCTCTCCACTCATTTGGGTTTTGGTGGAAGGAGACATCACCAAGGATCTGTGCTTCCCTAATGCAAAGATGCTCTACGCTAAGGCTTGCATGGTAAAGAAGGCCTAAAATGCAAACATGAAAATGATGAGGATACCCTAGCTAATACGATGTCCATAGAAGCATAGCTGCAATCATGAAGGAGATCTGGCCATAATAAGGAGGATCCAATATGCTACCCAAACCTTCCCTAATGTGTTGCCTAAAGGATGCCCTAAACTACAGTCAAAAGAGGCTTCTTAGCCGCAGCAAAGAAGGGAGATCTACCCACTATTTAGGGGCACTTCTACATGTAGCAAGGCAACCCTAATCCGCATAAATGAGGAGGCCTTAACGGAGCCTTAGATGCATATCTAATGAATGGTTAAATGTGCCCTAGGCACAGTCTATACATGGTTGAACACAGGCCTAAATGTAGTCACCTTCACACTGTTCTAGGACCCATTTTGTGGAGGGTTTCATGTGCCCTTAGACTGTTGTGAGAAGGGATATGAATGGTTCCTTATATGCAGTCTCATGACTGCACTACACACATGAAAAGAGAAGGTTACAAAAGTTCATTAGTGGGATGATTTGGGAGGTCTACTATATCAAGGAAGATTGTTGTGATGTAGCGTGGAGGGAAACAACTCATTGGAGGACAACCGTAGTCATTAAGAGAAATTATGGGCCAGCTTAGATGGGTTGTTAGGGACTGTGTTCAATAGCCTGATCAGTCCTTGAATTGCAGCATTACAACATGTTCTAGAGTTGACATTTGTATAGACTAAATGTTGCTACATTAATAATTATTAGACACTATCTAGGATACGTTTGTTGCTATTCTCTAGGCGGCAGGCCATAGCACCATAGTAAGAGTTGTTATGGGCAGAGTATCAAAGTGTGAAGCACAAGTGTGTCAAGGTGCAACATAAGTGTATCAAGATGTAGCACAAGAGGATGCAACATGAAAGGTACAATAAGGTATAATTTGAAGATACAACACAAGGAGGTGCAACATGAGGATATGGTGCAGCAACATGATGTGTGCAACATGAATATGAAGAGCAACAATATGGGTACAACATGATGATATACAACTTAACAGTGATGCAGCATGGTCCAGCTCTGTGATGATGGACATGGTATGATGGTGCAACATGGTGCAACACTGTGATAGGGTGATGGAATCACATGAGTCCATATCAGTTAGCTCATGAGACATCTTCTAAGAGAAGATCTATGTTCTTATCTTGTCAAGTCAAAGTGTTGAATTCTGATGTATATGTACTATCTCTCTCTCTCTGTTGAAATCTTGAAGAAAATACAAGAAGAATTGATCAATGGTTTCCCCACATTGGGGTTTGTCCCTGGCTAGAGCCACATCTTGTGTCCTCTTGTCTTGGCTTGTCTTCTGAGATTTATGTTTATGATCTATCTGGTGTTTACTTTAATGTTGATGTGATTTCTAATATGGAAAAGATATTGAGCTAACTATCAAAATTGAAATAAATTGCTCTAAGCATAGAACATTCCTAAAATTAACATGGAATTAGAGATGAGGTGAAGACAAAGCCCAAGAAAGGTTGAAAGAGAAATCACCGAAGACAATTGGGAAATGAAAAAAGGATCAATGGATTCCTCATCCCTCTTCTAATTCACCAAGGGTGAAGTCAAAGCAAAGAATATTATCAGAATGACGTAGCGGAAGTTTCTAATGGCCTACTTGAAGATCACTTCTATAGGAAGCCTAGATCTAAGGGTGTAAGGAAAGCTAGATGCCTTGGTTGAAATCAGTTCCGCCATTATGCGAAGGAGTGTTTGACTGGCAAGGACACATCACCTGATGATGATAAAAATCATTCTAGGGACATATTCAATGATTGGAGGAATGATAGGTAATGCAGGTCATCAAGGACATGGCCGAGTCTTTAGAGAAAGTAAGGAGCCCCAGGTATGAAGAATCAAATGTTTTTTCTGATAAGATAAATAAGTGTTATCTTGTATTGGCCCTCTCCTTCAGATTATTTGGGAATCTAGCTTATTAATTATAGTGCTTCAAGGCACTCCATTGGATAGAAGGGTTCTCTCTCTCTAATTTGGTAGAGATGGAAACATTCATGGGATTTTACTTAGAGCTGATGCAACCTATCTAGGAAAGGGTGTTACCCCTCAATTGAATGAGGATAACTCAATTCATTTACAAAATATCTTTTATGTACCTAATCGCAAGAAGAACCTGGTGTCCGTTTCAGCAATGGAAGTCAAAGGTTTCAAGATGGCATTCATCAACGTAAATGTACATGTTTGAAAATAGAATTTTCAAAGATTCTTTTACTCGTGGGTTCAGGGTTAAATTGGTATCAAATTGCAGAAAGCCTATTGGGGACCATGTCAGTTGACACATAGCACTAGAGTTTTGTGAGTCAGATGATGACAAGGATGCCTGACTTCAAAAGGAGCATGAAGGTACATATCTGAGATGTACCAAAGGAGAATATCACAAGGGGACCATTCCCCTCATGTAGCAAGTCCACGGGTTTGGAACAACCCGAGGAGTTTTGAGATTCATGATTGGGAATATCATGTATATAGGTGGAAGGAAGCCCTCTATGGCTTGAAGTAAAACACCCCGGGCCTAATATGAGAGGATTTATAGCTGTCTGATGAAGCTAAGATTCACTAAAAGTGAAGTTGATCCAAACCATTATTTGAAGGTTTTGGATGATAGACCTCTCATACCAGCACCTTCTGAGAAACAACATATTTCTGACAGGTGCAAACCCTCTCACTTGCATAAGTAAGAGGGACTTTGATTCCAGATATGGAATGGTAAACTGTTATCCCGTGACTACCTCAAGGATCTTAACTTTAAGAATTTATATGGTGGTGATGCCGGACCAGACCAGATTTGGGAAATGCCTTTGAGTTTCATATACTCATCTGCATTGATGTTCTTGGTGAACTTCCGTCCGTATATATGCTTTGCAAATAGCATGGTGAGCTCATATTTGGTTGAGCCTCACTAGATTGGTGCCAAGAATATTCTGAGATATCTTCAGGGCACAATCTCTCGTGGATTGAGATACACTACTGGAAATATGACGCTGCATGATTATTCGAATACTGACTGGGCAGGCAATGTGGAGGATCACTAGAGCACTTCTCAGTGCTTCTTCTCTCTGGATTCTACTTCAATATCATGGATGAGCAGGAAGCATAATTCGGTTGCTATAAGCGTCACCGACACTGAATACATAGCTACCAATGTGATCTTGTGTGAAGCTTCCTGGTTGTCGAAGCTCTTCAATGAGCTCGTTGTACACATGATGAATACCACTGTGATTCTTTATGACAACGAGGGGGGGATTTGATTATTGAGGAATCCCATGTTTGATGATTGCTCCAACAGCTAGACATCAGATACTACCTTATCTGGGATATGATAAATCGATGAGTGAGGAGGCTCCCTCACATTGAGATTGATGTACAGGTTGCAGACACTTTGTCAAAGCCCCGAGGAAAGGTCAAATATGTGATTTTCCTGAACGAATTGGAGTCGTTGAGAGACCTTCGTATAAGGCTCCAGCATGTTGCATGCTTTTAGCTCTAGGAGATCTACAGGGCGTGGGGTACTTACTAGAGTGACATATGACCACAAGGTGACTCACCCTCCCCTGGTGGTGCGTTATGTATAGGGTGACAGGTTCAACCTTTCCCTATGATACCTAGTCGCAACTATGGAACAAGATGATTAGTTCTCCCATGGTGACTGTGGGATAGGATGATTCATTCTCCTGTGGATAGGATGATTAGTTCTCTTGTCAAGGCATCCCAGCCATGGAGTCTGGCACCCATGGGAAGTACCTCTCATCTGATCAATGAGCAGGGAAATGGGGTTAGGGACCATAGCAGTACTACCGATGGACGCATCATTGTATCTATTGTACTCCCTATGCTAGGATGACCTCCATTGATCTAGGATCAGTATGAGTGGTTTGAGACACTCTCTTGTGATATTGATCTGGGATCAATAAAACTGACTTTGAGTCAGTATGAGTGATATGACACACTCTCTTCAGATCAAACTGACTTCGGGTCAGTAGAGAATGGTATGAGACATTATCGATCAATTCTTCTTCTTCATGGTTCAGCAGAGCAGACAAATGCAGGGCACTGATGGTAGAGATAGTACAGTTGGACAGATGGATCAATGGATGGAGTTCTCCCTAGTTGAGAGGGAGTGTTAAAATTGGCAACTAGGGTGAAACTCCATGTGCACCATCTTATTAATGGTAGCTAATATCTTTCTTGGATCCCTCTCATCGAGAGGTCTAGGATTGATCTAAAGATCATTCGATTCTGATAAGTATTCATGGAGATATGAATTTATTTGTGTTATGGGACAATTCATCAAGGTCGACCAACAACCAGAAAACACCCTCTTGTGCTTAGTGTTTTAGTATAAAAGGAGGTGGCATGGTAACCATTTATACACACTCTTGAGATCTCTCCTCTCCACTCATTTGGGTTTTCGTGGAAGGAGACATCACCAAGAATCTACATTACCCTAATGGAAAGATGCTCTACGCTAAGGTTGTCATGGTAAAGAAGGCCTAAAATGCAAACACGAAGAAGATGAGGATACCCTAGCTAATATGATGTCGAGAGAAGCCTAGCCACAATCATGAAGGAGATCTGGCCACAGTGAAGAGGCTTCAATATGCTATGCAAAGCTTCCCTAATATGCTACCTAAAGGATGCCCTAAACCACAGTTAAAAGAGGCTTCCTAGCCACAACAAAGAAGGGAGATCTAACCATGGTTTAGGTGAACTTCTACATGCAACAAGGCAACCCTAATCTGCAGACATGAGGAGGCCTTAAAGGAGCCTTAGTTGCATATCTGAGGAAGGCTTAAACGTACCCTAGATGCAGTCTAGACATGGCTAAAGACAGGCCTAAACACAGTCACCTTAACATGGTTCTAGGTCACATTTTGTGGAGGGTTTCACATGTTCTTAGACTGCTATGAGAAGGGATTTGAATGGTTCTTTATATGTTGTCTCATGACTTCCCTCGCCACCGGAAGAGAGAAGGTTACAACAGTTCATTAGTGGGACAATTTGGGAGGTCTACTATATCAAGGAGGACTGTTATGATGCAACATGGAGGGCAACAACTCATTAGAGGACAAACATAGTCATTAAGAGAAATTTTAGGCTAGCTTAGATGGGTTGTTAAGGGTTGTGGTCAGTACCCTAATCAGTCACTGAATTCCAGCATTACAGCATGTTCAAGAGTTGACATTTCTATAGAATAAATGTTGTTGTGTTAATAATGATTGGACACTATCTAGGATATGTTTGTTGCTATGTGCTAGGCCGCAGGCCATAGCACCATAGCAAGAGTTGTTATGGGTAGTGTATTAGGGTGTGCAGCACAAGCGTATCAAGATGCAGCATAGGGAGTGCAACATGATAGGCACAGTAAGGTATGGTTTGAAGATGCAACACAAGGAGGTGAAGCATGAGGATATGGTGTTGTGTGTAGCATGAAGATGAAGAGAAGCAAGATGAGTACAACATGATGAGGAACAGCTCAACAGTGATGTAGCATGGTGCAGCTCTGTGATGATGGGCATGGTATGATGGTGCACCATGGTGCAACACTATGACATGGTGATAGAATCACATGGGTCCATATCAGTTACCTCATGAGACATTCTTAGAGAAGATCCATGTTCTTATCTTGTCAACTCAAAGTGTTGACTTCTGATGTATATTTACTATCTCTCTCTCTTTGCTAAACTATTGAAGAACATATAAGAAGAATTGATGAAGGGTTTCCCCACATTAGGGTTTGTCCCTAGCTAACGCCACATCTTCTGTCCTCTTGTCTAGGCTTGTCTTCTGTGATTTATGTTGATGTTCTATCTGCAGTTTACTTTAATACTGATATGATTACTAATCTAAGAAAGGTATTGAGTTAACTGTGAAAATTAAAATAAATTACTCTAAACATAGAACATACCTAAAATTAACATAGTTTAAATTAAAAATTAAAATTAAAAATTTCACAATAATATTACTAATGTATACAATGTGATTAAATAAAAAAATTCCATTAATCTTTTATTTCCAATCTTATATATTTGTGTTTGCAAAGACACCTTTTAGAACATTACAAATTCTCAATATTACAATAAATTAAATATAATAAATAAAATTACACTAAATATTTTCATAACTAAAAATATTTTTAGCCATTTAATTTGTATGAATAAATATAAAATAAACTAACGTCTCTAAAATTATAACTATAATAATAGCTGAAGTTACAGCTATAGCTGGAAAATCGTAGAATGTAGAATACCAAAAAAAAAAAGTACTCAACCAAACTTGTCATGGTGAATGGTGACATCCGCTATAATAATAGCTGAAGTTACAGCTATAACTGAAGAATCGTAGAATGTAGAATACCAAAAACAAAAAATTATACTCACCGTAACCAAACTTGTTATGATGAATGGTGACATCCCGCATCTCCCATCGGTAATTGAATCTGTTTTGGTCGTGCGGAACTAACCCATAAGCGCGGGCCCCTGAATATATCAATTGACCGTATGTTCCTCCTTTTTTCGGGAGCTTTTGAATATCCGAAGCACTGATGGGATATGTATATTTTCAATCTAAATATATTCGAGGACACGACGTGAAATGATTACAACAAAATCTCGCTTGCGAGTTCAGACATCAGGTAGGTCAGTGATTGAATATTAATGAATCCGTGAAGAGTCATTGGATGGGGTCAGTGCGCACTGTTTTGGGCTCTCAAGAGGTTATTGGCTTTGTCGTCATTTTTTTGGTGGGGGACACAATACATTGCTATTTTTTAGTGGATTTTCTACCCAGGTAATGACTAAATTTATAGGAGGCGGATTTCAGTTTTTTCACTTATACTATTTCTTCTATATATTTATAAGAGTAGATTTTTACTGTTGGTATAAGAGAATGTAAAAACAATATATTTAGTTATCTTAGGCATTAGAGGGGCTGCCAAGAGCCCCTCTTTTCATTGCCTCAAGTGCAGCTGGGGTCACAAGGGCCGGAGCCCCTGGTTGGCATTTCCTGTTCCTCTCCCACATCTTCAAGAATATGCCTCAACCAAAGCTTCACAAGTAACACTAAATAAACCACAGTACTCAATTTCATCTGATGACAAACAAACAATTGGTTGTTCCATGTTGTTCCATGGAATTATCCCAGATCCAAGGGTGAATGCATATCCTATAGTTGATTTTATTTTTGTATGGAGGATTAATTGGTCCTACAAAATCAAGGACCCACTTCTAAAAAAGATCCAACATTGTCTGGTGTCAGTTGGAACTACTACACCTACATGCAGACTCTCAGTTAGAGCATTGGATTGCATGCATGCATACTCTTAGTTAGAGCATGCAACTACATGCAACTGCATGCAGACTCTTAGTTAGAGCATGCAACTACATGCAACTACTACACATCTACATGCGACTCTTAGTTAGAGCATGGGATTGCATGCAAGATTCCTTTTGCATGATTTACTCCTTGATTTTCTCCCTCTTTAACTTCTCAACTGACTAGTTATCTCCAGAACTTGTTGTAGGTGTTGAGTCTTCTCATTGATCACCACTATAGTTCATTACCTTGGGATCTTCACCCAGTAATACTATATCATGAGCATTGTAACATATTTTCTAATGAATCTTTCTTTTCTTCTTTCGATTTTCTTTTAATGTTTTTGCTCTGCAAAGCTGTGTGTTCAACCTTTACTAGCTAGATTCATCTGTGCAGGTTTTCTAACACATTTACATGGTATCAGAGCCCACAGGTTGCTAGATAAAAGGCGAACCAGTACTTTATTTTGCAGGTATTATAGCTCGGAGATCGAAGATTGACAAAAAAATGGAGTTTCCCAAAGCATCGATCCCAACACCGTACAACTATCACGAATGGAAGGACCAAATGGCTCGATACCTTCGTCAAAAAGAGTTGTACAGGATTACCATGGCTACAGAAGTGAAACCCACTTCAGCCATAGAGAAATCCAAGTATCTCAACCGTATGGATGAGGCCCATGGATCCATATGCATGTGCATCTCTCCAGAGTTGCAGTTTCATCTATCTGCTTGCAATACTCCCAATGATATTTGGAAAAAGGTTGAAGATCTCTACGGGAAACAAGATGAGATGAAAGGTCATATGCTCAAAGTGGAGCTGCTATCA
>APFE030937406.1:30289-65949 GCA_000404065.3 Pinus taeda | reverse complement strand
AAGTACTCGGACTAGTTGAACTGTTCCCCCCCCCTCGGCGGCAAGTGCTATCACCAACACGGGCACCTCATTCGCGCGACACTTCTGCATAACCTTGCCAACCAATATCTAGGTTACAACTTTGACTGCCTTATTGTTGATAGTGGAGATCACGTAACCTCTCTTCTTCTTTTCCATCTTGAATTTTTCCTTCATGGCCTCCACGATGGCCAAGTCATTGCTCTTACCTTTCAAAATATCCATTGAGTCCTCCCCTTTACAAGGAAGTAAGGTAATTCTATGAATTAGGTGGTCCGTGATGGGGATGGGCTCCTCCAGCCACAAACACCCATCACGCACTAGGCAGAGTAGCCACCTAATGACAAACATAGTCACTAGGGCGCAATGGTAATGTGGCACCTAGAGTAGGTTCAACAACCTTGCTTTCTCTACTCCATGCAACCACTTGTGCGGCTCCAACACCATGACTCCTGTTGCAGTGCTTTTCTTCGGCTTCATGAGCTGCGCGGTTTCCAAGTGTGGGAACTTCTCATGGTCCACGAGATCCAGTCTTCAAACTTTAGACTCAATACCCATCCCAAGTGTGCTCCTTCAAAAAAAATATCATCAGGTAGCAGCAAAGTATGCAAAGAGCTCTATCTCTCATCTAGGTCCTTAGGTACCCTTTCTTTCCATTTTCATTGAGGAACATACGGTGGCAACCTGGTTAGAGGGTCTGCGCCCTTGGTTTCCACCTCTGTGTCTTTGCCCTCCTCCTCTTCGACAAGGATTTCCTCAAGGTCTTCCTCCTCCTCATAAGTTTCCAGATTAACCACTTTCCCCTTTTCTTCCATGGTCATTTTAGTTCGCAGCGGGTTTCGAGGGGACACACGCACTAGAATCATGGCATGTTTATCTTTCTTGGGTCTTTTCGTGCGCAGTGATTTAGGGATTTCCGCGACTATCTTGGCACTCTCAGGGGCATATTCTATTATCATGGCTTGCACGACCTCTTCAATGGTCATTTTGCCGATATCCATGGCTTCCTCTAGTGTGGTCATACTGTTGTGCCATAAATCTCTCGATGGCTCAAGTAAGTGCTCAAGCAAGGCCTTTGACTTAAAAAAATCAACCAGATCTAGGTTCATAGAGCTCTGGGCAAGAAATAGCTCAATTCTCAAATGGACAAGTGTTATTTGTTGGGTAGCCCTTTTCAATTTATAGCGCCTTTTGAATTTGAATTTGACCGTTCCCCCCCAAATCCGGTTCATTAATGCTCCCTTAGCAGAAAATTTTCCCAAACCAAGACCATAAAGCCTGCCTTAAATGCTTACTGCCCACTCCATTTAGTCTCAAACCAAGCATCACATCGTGAATAGTGACTATAATGGTCACTTTCTAGCCAACCAGCACGGCAACGCAACTACCCTTGTACTGTCACGGACCCTGTGACACTTCGCTCCTGTGCGCAGCCTTGACATTGTGCAGCTCCCAGGTAGAGTAGTTTATAGTCCCGCGCCTCCTTTCAACTGCCTAGGGTACTAAGATTATATTTCCTACGACTAGTCAGGTGGTCGGGTCACCTATATACGACTTCAACCGACCATCACTCACTTTTCCTAGGAAAAGTCTGCCTTTTAACTCTACTATCTGCATCATGCACTTTACCATCTGCATCACGCTACCATCTGTGATCCCCTTAGTAACATATGGTCCAATCCAAGGCATCAAAATGATCAACTCTCATCGTTAGCTCCTAAATTTGTCAATAGAATCATGCACCTCTTGTTCTATCACCATGGTTTTCTTATCAAGAAAGTCCTTGTTTATTCCTTCCTTAAGCTTCTTGACTTCTTCTTCCACCATGGCACTTTTCTCCCTCAACCGAACTCTTTCATTCATGAGTTCTTGGTCCCTAAGATTACCTTACTAGATCTCTTCATTAGGTCCTCAACATTTTTCTTCGTCCAGCTGCACGATCTCTTCTTCCAAGGCTCTATGATCCATCATATCTGTGGGTGCTGCTATGCGCGAACTAGGCATGATAGACTTCATCAACATTACAATGTTCTCTCCATAGGCCAGCCTAGAAGGCATTTGGTTTGTCAGTTTCTTACACATCGCCCTATAAGCCCATAACAGTGTTGGTACGCGCAGATCCCAATCACTTCGCTGCACATTATATACCTTGTTCAGTGCTTCACACACCTCGTCAGATGCTTCTGCATGGATAACTTTCTATGTATTCCTCCTCTCCAAAGTCTGTAATTCTAACTTGAGGAATTGTTCACGCATTCCCCCGCAACACATGCTCATGGACCATATTTCCCAACATGTAGTTCATGTGTATCCGCGCAGGTTATTTACCATATTCCTATACCCACCTGGACAGATGTGTGCATGGACCATCCCATCCATTGTATTTATCTTCCAATCGCACTATAGGTTTCCCAAACTGTGTGCACATTATCCTCCTACATGCGCACTAGTATTCAAATCTCCCTCTATGCATACCCCACCACCTCGTGGGCGTAGCACACAGTACCTAATTCAAGGCCTAGAAATGTTGTTTTTTTGGCACCTCCCTTTCAAACTTATCTAGGAAAATATCTACCTCACTTAACCCATCATAAGTAGGTAGATCCCTCACTTTTGTCGATATGTAGTGCAACGATCTTATCATCATATTATAGTTTAGCATGTGTTATCACTTAGAACTAAAAGTTTGATGCATATAGTTACATGCCCTAGTTTGATGACAAAGGTCTATGTTTAAGCTGGTCTCATTTTTATTTGTCTCACTTAGGATTCGGAGTTTTAAAGTTTTTTTAGCCTAAATCATACTCCGCTCATATTGGCTTTCCTCCACTCATCATTGTTCCATAGTCATGTCTTGTCTATGCCGAGTCACCTTGTCTTTTAGTGATTCCACAGCGCAGTCTTATTTTCCCATTTCGTAGCGCAATCATAGTCAAGCAGTTTCGCAGCGTGTAATGATTAAGCAGTTTCGCAGCGCATCATTAAAAAATATAACTAACAGTGCTACGAAATCATGGATTCGTGCATTCCGCAGCGAATCTTTCCTGAAATGTCAAGTCCATAGGTGAGTCAGCATTTTTGTCCACTCATGTTAGTTTGAGTACCTCTTGAATCATGTCTGAATGTTCATTTGCCGCCACTCCACCAATAGATTTTTGATATGCACGGAAATATCATTCCCAAGATACTTTACCGTGCATAGTCCTTAATAATGGTCGTGAGTGCTGCATGAGTGACCAGTCATGTTTCGATTTGAATTTCAAGTGAGGCTATTCAAGCGAGCCTGATTACGAGCGAGGCTGAATAAAAAAGAGGAGTTGTATCGCTGTATCACCATCTCAACCGAAGCTGTTAGAATTTGACTGTGAAGATCTCAAAGTGAAAATGGAGAGAAAGGAGCACAGGTTCGGCAAATGTCAAAGGAATGAACCTGAAGGCCTAGACATAACCTTGAGAGATGAAGGCGTGAAGAAGGCATTTAAAGATGCCGGGTGCTGGAGATTTTGTAAAAAGCTACAAGGAGGGCATGCACAGGTAACTAAATTATTTGTGCTTAATTTCACTGGTTTGAATTCAAAGGTAGCCATGTTAGAGATATCGGTTTCTCTAGAAGAAATAGCTACTGTAACCGAGATACCAAGAGGACAGGAAGAATGGTTCAAAAATTTTAAATTTGATAGGAATCCTTGTAAGGAGTTCTTAAAAGAGGCATATGTAAATGAGGATTACACAAAAGCAGTGCCCAGGTATTATCTCAAAGAACATTATGCTCTTCTTCTCACCTGCATACAGAAATATTTGACCTGCGAAGGAAGGTACAATAAGGTTTATCCTTATCATTTTAAACTGCTCTTGCATTTTACCGGGAAAGTCTCCATAGACATTCTGTTTTATTTATTTCGCAGTTTAAGTAAGATGTGTGATAAGGTGTAGCTGAGGAAAGAGGACTGTGAAACCTCTTTATTTCATCATGGTCTGATTAAGTTGCTGATTTTAGATAGCCTCCAGAAGATAGGCAGAGACTGGAATTCTTTTATCTTCATGGCTGGATTCCAAAGTAAGACTGGTCTCACTCCTCAACCAGCCAGAGAGTTTACAATAGTTGAGCTTCAAAGGGAAGCAAGAGCCAAAAAGAAAACCAAGCCACAACTACCAAAACCAGTGAAGCCATTAGTCATTCAAGAACAGCCTCAGAAATCAACAAAGGAGAAGACTCAGGGTAAGAAGACTGTAGCTGAAGCAAACAAATCCGAAGCAGTCTCAAGGGTAAGGACAAGAAGCCAAATTAATAAAGAAAAGGGCAAAGCTATAGCGGTCGAAGAGAGCCCTGTGTCCAAGGCAAGCCTGAACGATTTATTACAGGCTATTGAGTTAGAACAGTCCAAACCAATTCAGATTGATTTGACACAGTCACCACAGGTAAAGGTTAAGAAAACCAAGGCCTCAAAAAGGCTTAAGTTTGATGAGCCAGCCCAGGAATTTGTTTTTAAACCTAGAAGACCTATGACCAGAAATTTCGAGCAAGTACAGGAAGCACTGCCCAGAACAGAGGAAACAGGGGAAGGACCACGACCTCAGCAAAAGAGTAGAAAAAGTAAAGCAGCCATCACATCTCAAGGAGATTATGTGGCAGCCATGAAAAGCCAAATAGAAGCAGCTGAAGAAGAGATTAACCAACTGAAGAAAGCCACTGAAGACCTGAAGGCAGAGCTAAGCCGGTTACCTAATAAATGAATTCACTATTCAGGAAAGGGTTTTGTTTCAAACTTTTGTTAATTTTTCTTAATCTTAGTGTTTTGAAGATATTTAAATCCCTTCTACACATATGAAACATCAAAGGGAGTTTTTGGCAATAAACGATTGGGTGATATAAGCTCTCGGGTTAAAAAAGCAAGCAAGCTGTTTTAAATAAAACAACAGTTTCGTAGCGTGCTACGAAACTACTGTAGGTGATGATTTAAACACAGAACAGACAGTTTGATATTATGAGCGGCAGTTTTTGAAGAAGAGACACTTTTCCATCACCACAACCTACGGCATATCCAAAACGTGGCCAAGTTCCATACCTTGGGTTATTAAAAGCTCAGAAAAGTGTTGTTCAAGTTCGAGCAAATAATGGAAAACAGAAGCCGAGAAGCAAGGGACACCTCCCAATACCATGGGGCAGATAAGGATTCAACGTTCAAAGGCCAATATGGTGTATTTAATATCCAGCTCAGCCAAATCTAAAGAAGACCAGGTGTCAAAGGACGAGGAGTAGCCACTATGGCATGGAAAAAGAATTAGAGTCCTAGTTAATTTAGAACTGTTTAAAGTTCCAGTCAGCATTTCGTTTTTATTTAATAGTCAGTTAAATAGTTGATAGGTGTCATTAGAAAAAAGGATTGAGTTATTAAAATTCCCCTCATGCTGGAGGAGGAAACTCGAATTAGTTAGAATAAGGATTCTATATATAGCTGAGACATCAATGTAATGAGGGTTGGAAAATTGATAGCAGAAGTGCTATTTTAGCTTATGTAAAAACCATTTTCAGTAATATAAAGCATCTACTTTTCTTCTCAGGATTCATGAAGGATTTGTCATGTTCAAAATATGTGTTTTGTTCTTTCCTTAATGTCTTTTTTTAGTTGCATGGATGCATAATCACTCAGAATTCACTGGTTGTGCTCTGACTTCCTGTATGCATGTGTGAACTGTGGTTTTATGTAAGTTGTATTCTGAACATTTAAATGCTAAGTGGCCTGACTTCTATGGAAAGGTAGTGTCCTTGTTTACTGAAGTATGATTGACTCCATAGGCCCAATCGGAACTTATGAAATGTTTGTCCAGCCATTATATTTGTCTATGTTGTTACACCACAAGAGTTAGCCATCTTATCATCAATCAAAATCAATAACCCTTTGAGAGAGCCCTCTCAGGCTAAGGAGGCTAAGCCTTAGCCAAAAGCTTGGTTTGAAATAGTTACTTAGAGTCAACCTGACCAGTAGTCTATCAGGACTTTATTTTGAGATAGCAGCATGGTTACCTCGTGTAACTGGTTCTGACATCACTCTATCTCCTCATCTATATATAAAGTAAAGGATCTTTTGCGCTCCCATGAGATCCGTCTATCTGTGGTGGGATTTACCCAATCTTGCTCTCGCGCGGTTATTTTGTAGATGCAGTCCAAATCATCGTCACTTTCATAACTGCGCACCGACTCTGTATAGCACGATCCTTCCGAAGGGTCCAAGGGTATAACTACGTGTAGAGACTTCTTCTCAAAAATCATCTTTCACTTCTTCAGGTTAATCACCCCATTCATGTCAGTTGCCCAATCAATTCCTAAGAGTGCAAGGTAGGGATTATTGTCATCAATTATCTCTATCACTTCAAATTTAGCTAACGGACTCACTCCCTCAATATGCACAGTGATTCCCTGCAATCTCTCCATAGGTATTATCTTTTGCTGGTTCTCCATTCGTAGTTGGATAGGAGACCATTGTGGCGTGGGCCTCCCCATGCGCTCCCATGTCTGCTTCGACAGAAAATTTGCATCCAATCCTAAATCCAAAATTACTTGGTCCATCTCATATTCTCTAATCTGCGTGGTTAGCCTCATTTCTCTCTCCGTCCTTGTCTTATTCTTTCTAATCTTCTGGACTATGTGTGGTTCTCTTGGTTCGGTCCTAGCGCATCTGTTAATGAGTTCCTATAATCCTTTTACAACCTTACTATCATGCAATAGCTTCATGCATGTTTCCAGGAATGTTGTAAGCATAGATGGATCCATCTCTGACTCCCATCTATATTTTCTTCCTGAAGTGGAGGCATCATCGAAGCTCTTCTTAGCTTCCATGAAGGTTTTTGTAGCACACTCCAAATCAAACTTCGCTTATTTTGTCGGAGCCTTACAAACACAAGTACTATCTTCAAGATATTTGCCTTTATCATCTCCTATCGCGATTCCACTTCGGAGCACAATCTTCACATTTGAATCTTCCTCGTACGGCTTAGATCTCATCATCTGCAGGTTTTGAGTCGCGAGGGGGGGGGGCGGCGGTAGCACTCCCTTGTTGTGTATCCTAGTTATCAGTGTAGGACAATCCTCTGTCTCATGATCAAACAAGGTACAATACAAACATGATGGGCGTGTTGGATTTGGACAATCGTGAGAATAATGTCCCGACCCTCCACAATTGTATCATATCATCTGTCCATGACCTCTTCCAGGTCCTCCTCCACCTCGGCCTCATTCGTGCCCTTGAAATACTATTCGCGCCACTCCTACATTCCAGTCTAGGGGTTGTGTTTCGGTTTGACCTCTTTAGGTGGGAGTTTTATCCATCATTAATTCATAGCTTCTACAAGTACACTCATCGTGTCCAACCAATCGAAAAAAAAATTACAAAACAACTATTGTGAATTCTGCGTGTACTTCTGTAACAAATGCCAGTTGTTCGTAGCATGATTTCCTCTTGTTTGAAAAATCGCACACCACAATGCAGGTGTCACGCTAGGTCCTACTTGCGCTTCTGGCCTTAATGGCATAGGTCCTCCTCCCACGTGGTAATTTGTGAACACCGAGCAGTGGTCCTTATCATGGCCCTGACCCTTACATTTAATGCACCATACTTCTTCGTGCACTTTTGGTCAAGCTGTCCTGTCCTGTTCCAGACTCTGCATTTCAAGGCATAATTTTTTCAACTGCGCGTGGATTCGCTGAACTCCCAAGTTAGGATCCTATATTGCGGTCTCATGTAGCCTCATCATGATCTCCTAGCCCTCTACTTGATTCATTAACCCTTGTTGCGACAACATGTTCCTCAAATGCAACATTAGCAATGTTACAAACCATTCACGGTGTTGTCCATTCATCAAATTCATATTAGCTTCACGAATTGTGCACTTCAACCTCTGATCCAACTCCTAAGGAGTTTTGCCTAGTAGCATTGTGATCTCTTTGAACCCAATGATTGACTGCGGTTCTAATTTTGGCTTGCTAAATTCCTTATTTAGCACAGTTTGGATATTTGAAATCTCCGCATTCGGATTGTCATTAGAATGCTTAATATACTAGGTTAGCACATAGTCCTTCAGCGTGTTGACCAGTGTCGCTTCCTTTATATTTTCATCTGTAACTCTCTGTACTTCCCATACAACCCTTATCATGAACCAAAACTGGTTTGGATCTTTATTTTCTACTCCCTTGAACACAGGAAATTTTATCGCGCTTGCCATATTGATTCGCGGTGGTGGCAGAGGTGGTATGGACGAATATGGAGGTGAAGGAAATGAAACTAGCGGTGGTGTGGGTGGGGGTGGTATGCATGGAATCCTTTGCCTTATGAAATAGATCGCACTTTTCAGAGAGACCTTCACGAGCTCTTCCTTGTACCCTCGCGGAGGTGAAATTAAATGGCTATTCTCTGGTCCCTTACTTCCTTCATTTCTGTAGGTTTTTCCACTTCACGTAGCTCTGGACATAAAGGTAATTACATAACCCACTTTTCACACAATAGCATTTTAATCCAAGTATTCAGAGACTTTACGTACTTACCTCACAGTCCTTTGAGAAAGTGTCGCTCTGCCTTGCTATAGCTGACTGAAGTATCCACCGCGAACTCAGTAATGAATCCTCCTATAATCCGATCGAGCTAGTGATCAACATCGCGCATGATCTTATCTTCCAATGCTTCCAATCTGCGCACCAACTCTGGGATCCAGACAATAGGATTGTCAAGTTTCCATCTTCCTTAGCTATCTGCTAGCTTCACAATCCACTCGTACAACAAAATAGGGAAAGATGCGAAGAAGATTTCATGGATATTTGTGTACAGGTAGCAGTCTAACCACTCTTCCTTTGGTAGTCGCGGATTCTTGTTCTCCTGCACCACGAACTCATGAATTCTCTTGTAAAACCAACCTTCAATTTCCTTCTTAGTTGGATTCCAATGATACGACATCAAACATATCTATGCAAATTTTGGTCTCGACAGCGAAACCATTTGTTGGCTTGAAGGGGCCTTACACAGGTTCAGAGTTAATTAGCCAAAAAAATCCCTGTACTACTAGCCCTTTCGGTAACAGCCCACAGAGCACGAACTTAGGTCTCACCCAAAGCAATATGGGGGGATGTTGGAACCCTTGAGATGTCTAAGGGGCCAATTTAGTCCAACTGTGAATACCTTCACGCAGGCTACTTCGCGCGCTGCTCTAATCTGCGAGACCTTCACGACCTGTTATAATCGCCTTCGCGCAGCCCTAACCAAGGGCTGAGGTGATTTCGCACTACCCTAACAGCGATCTGCACTACTTCGCCAAGTCACATCGTGTATCTTATATTTTTTATAACATTTAGTTATCTTCGCGTAAATAGATACTTTATCTTATATTCACTTTATCAACACATTCATATAAGTTTGCGCATCATATAAACAATATAAGCAAAATTTATATCCGATACATTCAATGCACAAAACAGGGAAAAAATACACAGAAATGATGTACAACTTCTCTTTATTACTTCTCCAATGGTTACAGACTTGACTCACCCTACGCACTCAGTTGCAGGGGTCCGTGCACTTAGTTGTGGACTACTAGGCCTCTGCGCGCTCAACTGTAGAGCTTCCTCCTACTCTACGACCCGAAGACTTGACTCCACACTTACATAAGACTTGATTCTGTATCTATTGCTTCCTTTATTGTCATTCTATCTTTTACAACTTAGAGCCTTGCTTTATTTATACCATCCCATGGTCCGCAGACCATGGGTAGATTTCTAAAGCCGACATTACATTACAAATATGAGGGCGGACAACCCTATGACTCATTTACAATCTTCGTGCTCCACGCCCACAAAACGAGGAGTCTATACATCAAATTTGGTCAAAATCTGGGCTTTAAGCCCCAAAAATTTCCTTGGGGGATCTCGTTCCTAGCAATGCGACAGAGAGGAACTGAAGCGGATGGTGACCTGCATCGATTACAATACATAACATCAAGATATTTGGAATTTTTCATGAATTTCTTAGGGAAGGAAAACCCATACTGAGCATATAAAATTTTCATTACATGTACATAGATAGTCATCTATAGATATAGACCCATGATGGGATGACCATCATTGTAAAGCCATCGTACTGATGATTAAATACTTTCATGAAATCACAGCCTAGATGAATGAAACTAGATCTAGGGTCTTCTTTCTCATCCAATTGTTTGCTCAAGTACGAGTCTAACCATGTGAATATGTGATCTGAAGTCGAACATGGGAAGACATCGTCTGATTACCAACCAATGATGTAAGCCGTTAACAGATGCAAGATAGATCACCGATAAGGTTAATGATTCTCAAGGTACTACAGTACATTCTACATGGTGTGAATAAATGTTTTGATGCCAAACACCATACAAAGTCCTTTGGTTGAAGACTAGTGATGTCAACCTATCGCTGGAAGTGACCAACTTGACATTGTTGTATGCAAGCCTCAAGGTACTGGAAGGGTGTTTCTAAGTCAACCTCTTGGATAATGTGCTAATGTAGACAAGAAGTGACTTGTCGCAGGAGGGCCTTGATGTATCCCACATCAATGACACAAAACGAGTGTAATGATTTTTGAGATTGAATGTAACTGACGACACAAGGTTCAGGAATGGCGATGATGAAAATGAAGGTTTATGAGTATTGCAAAGGATGAGTTTTACTCAGTGACTTCTCTTGAACATGTCGGTGACACTGAAAGAATTGGTAGCATTGACCCAAAACCAAAGTGATGGATGGTGTGATAGACCATAGGTCTGATAACCATCACGCAGATAACCCAACCCAAATAGTCATGGAGATGAAGTGAAAGTGTCATGTTCAAGAGCGACTTGTTACCATAAAGTGATTTATCCCTTTTCCCATTTTCCCCAGACATTGTTGACCAGTACCTCTTTATTTGTTTTAACAAGCTTGAGGAGGATAACATATTCTTGTAGTATAATTCCACCCTTCGAGTGAATCCATCACTATGTGATGTTTCAACGAGCCTGGCGAAGGTGAAATTTGATCTTGTCATGATGTAAAAGTTCTTCGCTATTTGATGTTTTAACAAGTTTAACAACAATGAGAACTCAATCCTTTTCATGTTTAGAGAGTTTGAAAATGGACAAAAAGAAAACTCCACAAGTTCCTTTTCATAAGTTTGTCTCTCAAGTCTGGAAAAGCGTAAAATAATAGAAGAGAGAACCTATTGACCGTGTTTGATCAACGTATTCCTTTTTTGTAAATAATCTATCTTAGTCCGGAAAAGGGTTAAACTTATACTGAGTAGATGTTGTTTCCAATCCGTTTACGAGTTGAAAAGTACAAGTGCCCAACAATCTTTTCATGTTTCAATAGTTTGAGAAGAGCTTAAAGAGGACTACACTTAGAGGAATGAGTGGTGTCTAGGATAGCAACAGGTTTCGGTGATGTTGGAACTTCTCAAAACATTTTGATTTATTTGAAGAGCCTGGCTAATAAGACCACTCATTGCAAATATTCCTCAAAAAGGATAAAACAACCAAGTGAAAGCATATGATTGACCAAGCAGATAGTGATGATTAAAAGAGAAAAATTGAGGCTCATATGATGGAAGAGGCTGATAGAATGGAAATCATGAGGCTTAAAATGGAGATGAGTTAATTTTTACACAAGCTTGAACCATAGGGAACTATGCTTGGATTCGGTTTCATGTTTACACAAGCTTGAAATGAAAAACTATGTTGGATTCGGTTTCATTTTTACAGAAGATTGAAACAAAAAACTATGCTTGGGATTGGTTTACATGCCCCCAGCATGATGACTCGATTCTAGGTGCATGCCCCCCAAGCTTAATTACATTCACCTAAGTAGACTACTCATGGCTATCAGGTGGATGGAATGAAGGTTCATTTACGAGATCAAGTGAAAGACTTGACTGGGATTTTACAAGATCAAATCAAAGGCTTAGATTGGAACTTTGCTCCAGGGGAGCTTGTTTCATTTTTTAATGAGCTTGACACAAGATAAGGAACTCTGCTCAGATTCCTTGTTTCATTTCTTAACGAGCTTGACACAAGAGAAGGAACTATGATCTGGGACCTAGTTCATTTCTTAATGAGGTTGACACGGTAAAAGAACTATCCTCATATTCCTTGTTTCATTTTTTAACGAGCTTGACACAAGACAAGGAACTATGTTCATGCCCTTTGTTTCATTTTATAACAAGGTTGAGACAAGACAAGGAACTATCATCATCTTCCTTGTTTCATGTTTTAACGAGGTTGTCACAAGACCAGGAACTATCCTCATTGACCTCTTTCATTTTTTAATGAGGTTGACACAGTAAAATAAATATCCTCATGATTCCTTGATCACGATCCATAAGAGGTCATGACTTCCAAGAGGTTCTCATTAGATGTGAGAATAATTCTCTGGAAGGGATACGTAGCAAGGAATCAATTAGAGAGTTCTAGTTCCAATGGCCCCAGTACATAATGCACAACATCATGGAATTGATCGTCAGTTGATGTAGGCATGGAACGGGTTGCCACATAATTGATTCATGGCGGGGAAGATACCATTGGGACAAAAAGACCATTTAGGGAGGATGGTTGACAGGAAGCCATATTTGGACAAGGAAATGAAAGCTGGTCAACGGTGACAATTTTGCCTTCATGCGGGAAACACATCACTCGAAAGAGTGTTGAAACAATAGCTCCCACGTCATAAACATAGTTGCGCCCAAGAAGTAAATTGTAATCTAAAGGGCCTGGGACTACCATCACATTGAGGTAAACAATTTTTCCTCCCAAAGTAATAGGAAACTGAGGAAGGATCCCTAATGGTTGATTGGTTCCTCTGTTAAAAGACAACAGATTCTGGGTAACAGGCACAAGTGGTAGTGAACTGAGCGCTTGCCAAGTAGTGGAAGAAAGGATACTCACAGATGCACCTTCATCTATAATAGTGCGAGACACAATCATATTATAAACTTGTACTATGATATGGAAAGGAACATAAGAAGGAAGATGACATCTTTCCATTCAATTCCAATCAAAGGAAGTGACCAAACTACTTGGAGCGGGTACCATAAGAATGGGAGAATTACCCCCTTGAGTTACGAGAATGGGAGGATTTTGCTCATGTCTTGATGGAGCATGAGGGTTGCCTCCAAGCTCATTAGAATATAAAGAAATGAAAAGAACCTAAGTGGTATCATACTCACTCTCTATGGAAAAGGTACGATTAACTGAAGGTGAAATCAAGTCAACTGCCTCCTCGACCTATGATTGGTTAGGTATAGACTTATGGGATTCACATTCAGAGAGAGTGGGTTTGACTGACGGTTGATTTGGGTTAGTCACTTCATCAACTAGTGAAGGATTAAGGGAAATTCTATTGTAACCAAATGGAAGTCGTTGCAGAGAAGCGGGATAATTATCCAACACTTTTTTGGCTTTACCTAGATAGGGACAAAGGTGAATGGGATGATTCCCTTCACATAACCTACAAAGAAACTTAAATTTACCCTTCTTTCCATGAACTTTACTACCACTAGTTGATGGTGTGTCAGCAACATGATCTCCAGAAGTTGATGACATAGGAAGATGTGAATGAGAAGACCATTCTTCTAAGATCTGAGGAATACCATAACAATTTTGAAGAAGATGGTCTCTCGTACAAATTTTGCAAGGATATTGAAGTTTGTGAGGCTTATTGGACGGTTTCTCATCAAAAGTTGCATTCGAACCAATGGTTTATTGGTTAGCCCCCTGCTAAATTTTCTTCTTCTTCTTCTTAGGCACCTGGTTACTAGTGCCAATACTTTCACCAGGCAAAGAGGAAGAAGGGAAGGAAGAAACAACCGACGAAGAAGGCAAAGGGACAACTTTAGGATCAAATGGAGATTGATTTTGTCCAGTTGTAGCAATATTCAGTTGCGGGTCCAAGGAGGTTGAGAACAAACATACTAGAAAACCGATGGTAAGTCCTGGAAGGGACAGTGTAGCCATATAAGGAGAACTAATATTTTCGAAAGGAGGAAAAGGACTAGGATTCCCATCAAAAGGAATTCCTTGATCGGTGGAATCCAGAGTTATTGCCATATGTTTCAACCTAAGATCAACTAAGGAGTGACATGGAGGATGTTATCCATGGTCAACTAATTTGATTTTAATCAAAATAACATAAAAAAACAAAAGAGGGATAATCTAGGCAAAAGGATTACCAAGTAACTGTGAACTACAATATACTGCCTTAGTAAACCAATGACTTAACATACGTGCATGGAATCTCCCCAAATGTTGTGTTCAGTGTATCACTATGTACAAGGTGGTAGACTTGGTTACCTAAGGATGGATAGCAACGTAATGTAGTCCTCCCATAAATACCCGAAAGTACGTGGAGGCCCAATCCATGATAGCATTGTCTAATGCGAAACTGCACAGTGAGAGCATTCCTTTATACTTTTCGTACTATAACACCGCCCTCTAGACCCAAAGGTACGTGGGTGAGCTATGATATAATTACCTACGTGGAATGAGGTATCACACTCAAAATGTATCACAAATAATTAACGACACCTGCTATGTTTTACGACACCGAAACACGTCTCTAGCCTAGAACCTCTAAATGTTATGTGTTAAGTTACAATGCTCCATAACTATGTCCTCCCACAAGTACTTCAACTAGCAAAGGGGTGTGAGGATCAAGATCCTCTAATCGCAAAGAACTACATTGTACAAAAATTCACTTCATCCCCCCTGTACCTATATAGAATAGAAATAGGGGAATAACAAAAAGATCCATAAATAATAGGAAAAGATTGGGAAAAATAAAAGATGAGAAGAAAAAAATAACAATCAACAAAATATACTAATTTGAACATGTGTCCATATGTACTCAAATATTAGAGGAAACAAAAGAACCCAACATGATTGATTATGCACTTCATAAAATGGAATTTACTTATTTAGTAAAAGGGAAGAAAATCTCAAGTCCTATGGCATAAATCCTCTGTGTATGGCATTGGGGTTTTTTGCTACACTTTATGCTTACTCTCCAACATTAAAATGAGAGTTCCCAAATTTGGTTATAAATATGTACGATTTGATTGATTTGGGGCCAAACTTAGTCAAATCTTGTCAAGTTCAGCCAAGATGAAATGAGCTTAATTATGTTCACCTAAGTTAGCCAACAAGATTGACTGAAGATTTCCAAAATGAAGTTTGATAGAAATGACTTCTCTGACATATTTTGACAAATTTTCCATTTTTGTATGCCTCAAAGAGAGAATATGAACTAGTCTCCTCTCACCATGATGTGGCTAGATAAGTGAGACAAATTAAAACCAATAGTATCCACTAAGATATTGCAATTGAGGGGCATTTATTATGCCAAAAGTTGCTCAAAACTTGCATCTAAACTCATATTTTCTTTATTATCTTCCTCTATGAATTTCATGGAAAGTAAAATCATCACTTTCTTCTATTATTTGAGCATTTCTTTTCAAGATACAATTATTCAACATACCCAAATTAATGAGTCATATTGGACCCTATTACAACTAATATTTGAATATATAATTTTAGAAATTATCCTCCTTCCAGACTGTAAATTCATCATATCTTTCCGAAGACAAGAACCAGTGAGTGATTATGTAAGAAAGGTATTTGAGATGCTAGTTAGAGTGTCCAGAAAGTTTCAGGTATTGGAAGGGTGCTTCCACAATTGAAATAAGGTGGAAACAGATACTTCATCTATTGGAAGAATACTTGAACTTCTTATAATTTACATATTATCGAATGGATGGGAGCACTTCAACATTAGAAAAACGACATTTGATAAAGAACTTCAATATCCCAGATAACGAAATTTTTATTTTTCTTATTTCAACTCTGGTATGGAGTGTTGGAATCAATTTTATTTTTCTTATTTCAACTCAGGTAGGGAGTGTTGGAATCAATTTTGCAAGTGCAGATACATTTATTATATATGATCTATATTTCAATCCTCTTCTTTATTTATGAGCTCAATCATGATCTCATAGGATAGGCCAAGACAAACCAATGATTGTATATCAGTTGATAATAAAGTGTTATGTTGAGGAGATAATATTGCAGCGATAAGGAACAAAATTGGATTTGGTGAATCTAGTGATAAATCATTGTAAAAATGAAAGTTTAAAGAATTATCTAAAACAAAAAAAACCTTTGTGTTTGTGGAGACTGCCACAACACTACCAATTTCATCTCCAGAATTGTCAAGTAAAAATTTATTGTGATGAATTATGTCCTTATGCAATTACTAATAATGGTAGACCATGTAGAATTTTTTATGTTGTGAGTAGAGTTCATTATACAAAGATCAATGGTTCGATATTTTTGGTAATACAAAACCCCAACCATTTTTTATTAGTTTACGCTATTAACCAAACTAGGCTTCATCAATCTATGAAGTACATATGACATTCTAATAGCTCATTGTCGATGCTTGTACTACCTATTTCTTCTACTCAAGGAAAAAGGTCTATAAAATATAAATTTTATAATAGATCAACAAAGTAGTCGGAGGGCCCATTATAAGTGAGGGACCTTGGGAATAGACACTCATTTACAATAGACAAGCTCCAAGTGTCCATTTCCGAAAATGGGAAATAATTCCCTAGTAGGTGCATTGGCCAAAATGTTTATAAGTATTGCTACATCATTTATTTATACTCTTGTTGAGTGTGTTAAACAACATATGCAAATTTGTTTACAATATTGCAACATCTGGTATGTCTATTGGAAGTGGAGTTTCCATTTCCATAAATAGATCTCCAACAGAAAGAAAGTAACGTGAAGACAACATATACCACCTGAGTAGACTAGCTGGAACAAAAATGAATGAAATTCAATGCTTAGTTCCAGAAATTATTAAGTGGTAAGCAATAGAATAGGAAGGATTTCTTTTAGCTACTTGAAATCATCATGTTGTGTTATATTAAGACTTCCATTACATGATCAACTAGGCAAGAGTTGGAACACGTATCAATTTTTGTTAGGAGATTATTGAGAGGATGACTTGTTGAAAACGATCAAAAAGTCACAATGCTTGAACCTGGTAATTATAGAGGTGCCAAAATTGTGGAATCCAATCAATTTAGCTCATCCAATTATCCTAGTTAGCTAACCATTCAAATAAAATATTTTATTGGCTATACTAACAGTTTTTCTCAAATGCACATGTACAAGAGAAAAATGCGACTTTTCATAATCTAGATTTTGTTCATCTAGATATAAATGAATAACACTGGAAATTAACTAACCTTATATGGATTTATAGGGCGAGTGTCATTAAAAGATGTTTGTGGATGGTGCTCAATAAGTAATAAGTTTCAAATGGATACATATGGAGTATGGAAAGTACGGTCTGATAGCATTTTACTGTTTCTCAACAAAATGTGTACCGCACCACTAGTGTTTCCTGAACGTAGCAATGATTTTGAAGAGGTTGCATATGAATTTGACATGGTCGAATGGATATGAATAAGCTCAATACATATCAATTAGTTATGGTTAAATGCAATCTTAACATTGATGGACAAACATCTATGTTTTAAAGTCATAAATGTCAAAAACGGTGTTCTGGCTTGAGTGATGTTTAGGGGTTGTGAGCTTTAAAATTCAAGTTGCACATCAATATCTCAATGTGCAAACATCACAATCAACAATTACTTTGACCAGTTTACCTAAATGGTGGCCACAACTGCATACAAAAATTCCTAACTTATTTCATCTACTTGAGATGCCAACTGGTACTACATCTAATAAGTTTTTGAAAGGATCATCCAACCACAAATACTTGTACCATGAATAGTGATTCATCAATCTATGGGTTGCACGCAAGGTACATCATGGAAGGGGTTATGACCTGGTTGGAATCTTGTTGACTCTTTTGAAGACGTCGGTAATAATACCACTAACAAAGGAAATTTTGGGCATAAGCAATAACATATACAAACAACAACAAAATCAAAATTATTCCTATTAACAACTACACTCATATACTCTCGCTCTTTCCAAGACATTGTGGCAATCAACATACCCTCATGCTTATAATATAAAAATGCTATAGATATGTCAAGTAATGTTCCAACAAGATATGGTGCAAGCTGCTAGTAAGGCAGAATTGGTCAAGACCATCAACCTCAAAGACAATAAAGGAAGAAAGAAGGAAAGTTGAATTGCATGAGGGCCTAAAAGGTACCCAGAGGCCCCAGAATAGCAGAAATAACTCCTAGGGCCACAGACTCTGGGAAGGTCTATGTTCGGAAATAAGTTGTCCTTGATGTGGTGGCACGAGACCCGATGGGATTTTGGGTGCAGAGAAGGGATGCACCACATGGATTCAGGCTGATGGCGGGTATGAGTCTATAGGTTGGAGGTTGCTAAGGTTGGTGCCTTAGCCGATTGAGGGTACTAGGAACAATAAGAATACTTATATAGATAAGTATTTGGTTTCTTTCTCTTGTGTTATGAATATATGTGCTTCAATTATGAATTTGAATTCTTATGGATACAATACTTGTTGTATATACATGAATATAATATACTTGTTTATTTTTTGAATGTTGTATGTGTATGTTGAACAACTAAAACCTTAGATGCAACTCGAGGCAATCGAAGGAACATTATGGAGCATGAAGAGAATTAAACTATGGATGTAGTGAAGACTAGTGACCTGGTAATATGTGCATATTTATGAAAACAAAGGAACATAGGGGATGATATTATTCTAAGGAAGAAAGGAATGTAACACTCCTAGTTCCACCCCTGAATGAATGTAATGACCATTGATAATATGTGTTATTTGTTGATTCAAAGACTCATTGAGGCTTGTGTGCCTCTATATGTATATACATGTTAGGCCAATGGGGCCAAGTTATGAATATGGTTAAGATCGGTGTGCCTATGTAATGGGTTTGAGGACCCTGATTTTTAGGTTAATGAGCCATGACATAATTAGGCTAGTGAGCCATGAGTTGCTTTTGGGGCAATACACCCATGTGTATATGTGTATGTGTGTTGGGGTCGTTGTGCCCGTGTGGTTATGCTCTTATATGTTATAAGATTGGGAGGTCTAGTGTAGTAAATATGTTTAATCCATATATATTAATAAAAACATGATGGATGTTGGTAGACTGAGAAAAAAAGAGAGCACGATGGGCCCATGACTCCACAGATGGAAAAGGTGTCTTGATGGAAAGGTAACATCATGATATTATAATATAATATTTCAATATTAAATGGAGGATAAATATATTTATAAAAGGGGTAAGTTGGTTACTTGAGAGGGCATTTAGTGTTTGTAACTAAGGAGTTAGTGAGTCTTAGGTGTTGGATTCTAAAACTTACTAGTTGGGTTGCATCAAAGTTTTTGTGGGCCTTAGTGGCCCCAAGAGCTTGGTGGCTTTGTTTATGGCTTGTTGGCCATGGAGTTCTAGGAACCTGGTTTTGAGATAGTCATTAAGTCCTAGGATTTGACTCTGTAACTAACTGAACATTTAATGAACCCTGTGATTGGAATCTATAAATGACTGAGGCATGGTTATTTAGGTAACCATGCCATACAGGATGCATCCTGATGTGAGAGCCTTGGTGGTTCTCTTGAAATTTTGATGTCCTATGCTGAAACAATTACTTATTCCAAAAATTATTTCTACTACAATATTAGTTAAGAAATTATAGATAGAACATAAACCAATTGCACAATAGAAGACAACCAAGAAAAAAATGAGATGTAGAGAATTTAGGTCCAATGACCATGGAAAATCCCATAAGGGGAAAACCCAACCAGATTCTTCTTCTATTAGATATCAATTGTTTAGCAAAGATACATAGTACAATGAGAGATCAAGAGAATGAGTAAGTTCACCCAAATATGAACAAGTTGTAGCATAAATACCACTGGTAGCAATAACAAATGAAAGCACTGAATCAACATTCCCTCTAACTGAATCAACAATGAAACATTGTATCAACCTTGGCTCATGCTTCTTGTGTAGAATTGGCAGCACTGGAACAAAAAAAAATGGATGATGCATATGAAATTTTTTTCGATATGCAAAAGAGGGATATGATCTTATGGAATGCAATAATTTCTTGATATGCATTGAATGGATATTGTGATCAGGTGTTGGGACTCTTTTATCCACTTGAAAATGATAGGAATGAACCCAGATGTAACTAGTGTGGGTATTGTGAGATATAATAAATTTGTTCATAGTGTTGAATCCTTGAAACTCTTCAGTTGAATGAAAATTGCAGAGGTGAAGCCTAACTATGTTACCATAGCAATTATTTTTCATTTATGCGTTGACTTAGTGGCTTTGAAGTGTGGGTATTGAATGCATGGGCATGAGGAAAATGTCTAACACTTTTATGAAATAAAAGAAGCATGCATTAAGGTCGGCCATATCAACTTCATTGCTATTTTATCTGTCTGCAAGCATGCAGGGCTAGTAGATGAAGGCTAGAATCATTACGATTGAATTAGTAGAAAGTTTGAGTTGAAGCCTAGAGTGGAGCATCATGTATGCATGGTTGACCTCCTGAACCACTCGAGACACTTGAATGGAGCATATGTGATATCGTCAAACATCGATGCTACTTCTATGGGATGATGTAGTCAACGTGAGAAAGCTAATGTTAGATAAGGGAATTAGAAAAAAGGAACCAACATCTCATTTTCACTGACAGTTCTAGTTGTTGCTAACTTAGGATGTTTTGAAACATATCATGAAAACTCTTTGACAATTTTCTCGAGTTTTAATTATAATACACCCTCTTCATTTGAATGTTGCCTCTCCGAAACCATGGAGATTAGAGACTTGGAGGAGTTACAATTGTGCATACTTCCTCAACAACGCTCTAGGTGGCTGGAAATTGATAATCATGATAAACTCTAAGTGTTGGGGAAATCTTGGTTGAAGCCTTATGTTGTAAAATATGAATCCATCAGGCAAGTCCTCGACCAATTTTGGGACTTCGTTCAGGAGTTTTGGTGAATTTCGAAATTAGCTCAAGTTTTTCTACAATGTTTGGTTATAGAAAATCAGTGGAGCAAAAAAAAGGCGTTTTCATGGAAACATGCCAGCCTAACAGAGGCGAAAAGATGGATTACTAGTTTGAAAACAAGAATTTCATTGTTAAGCAAATTGAATGGAGGGGCCAACAAGGGAACATGACAAGTTTTTGCCTCAGGCTTGCATATTTTTGTGGGCTTGTTTGTCTATATTCAAGGTGGTTTTGTGGTCAGAGAACCCTAGAGGAGTGTGTGATTTGGTTCTGTAGCACATTTTGGGAGGCACTACAATTGTTTTTGGTGGGATTCTTTCTTATTCAATTGAGTACTATGTAATGGCAAGACTCAGCTAAGAAGGCAATGAATTCCATGGATGTTATAGGGATTTGACAAGAGGCTGCAAGGTATAGGAGACTATGGAAGTGCATATATGCTTCTTATTGATAGTTCAAATGTGACCAAGCTTAAAAATCAAGATGGTTTTGGTGTGGAAGGACAAAGAAAAACAACAACAAAAGAAAAAACAAAAGAGATGGAGACTTTGTGCACCTCTAGAAGGTAGTTCTATGTTGCCTCATATCTATTGTAGCTATTGAAAAACTCTCATATATGATTGAAAATGGGAGGAACATGAGCACAACATTATTTTCTTTCCTTTTATTCTCTTCATATATGAATTTCATGGAACGAAAAATCATCATTTTCTTCTTTTATTTTAGCATTACATGGAAGGCTTCATGTAAGTATTTCACAAGGTGCCATAATTTCTTTTCAAGAGAAAGCTATTCAACAAGGCCTAATTAATAAGCCCCACCGGATCCTTGTTACAACTAATACTTGAATATATCATTCGAGAAATTCTTCTCCTTCCAAATTGTAAATCATCAAATCTTTTCCCAAGACAAAAACTGGTGAGTGATTATGTAAGAAAGGTGTTTGAGATGCTAGTTAGAGTGTCTAGAAAGCTTCAGGTATTGAAAGGTGCTTCCACAATTGAAATAAAGTCGAAAGGGATGCTTGATATACTTGAAGACTTCTTGAACTTCTTAGAATTTATATTTTTTCAAATGAATGGAAGCACTTCAACGTTAGAAAAGCCACATTGAATAAAGAACTTCAATGGCCCAGATAACAAATTTTTTTCTTATTTCAACTCAGACCGGGGGTTTGGAATCAATTTTCCAAGTGCAAATAGAATTATTATATATGATCTATATTTCAATCATTTTAGTTATTTATGAGCTCAATCATGATCTCACAGGATATACCAAGACAAACCGGTGATTGTATATCAGTTGATTAGAAAGTGTTACGTTGAGGAGAGAATATTGCAGTAGTCAGGAACAAAGATGGATTTGGAGAATCTGGTGATGAATCTTTGTAAAAATGAAAGTTTAAAGAATTATCTAAATCAAAAAGAACCTTTTTGTTTGCAGACACTGCCACAATACCACGATGTTCATCTCTAGAATTGTCAAGTGACAAATTATTGTGAGGGATTATGTTCTTCTGCAATTACTAATAATGGCAGACCATGTAGAATTGTTGTTTATGATGTGAGCATAGTTCATTGTACAAAGATCAATGGTTCAATATTTTTGGTAATACAAACCCCAACTAGGTTTCATTAGTTTACACTACCAAGTTTCATCATTTTATGAAGTACATATGACATTATAATAGCTCACTACGGGTGTTTGTAATACCTATTTCTTCTACTCAAAGAAAAAAGTCTAGCAAATATAAATATGATAATAGTTCAACTAAGTAGGTGGTAAGCCCTCTAAGAAGTGAGGAGTCTTTGGGAATAGACACTCATTTACAATTAAAAAAACCTCCATGAATCCATTTCCAAAAATGGGAAATAATGCTCTCGGAGGTGGCCAATGTTTGTAAGTATTGCTACATTATTTATTTATACTCATGCTGAGTGTGTTAAACAAAAGATGCAAATTGGTTTACAGTATTGCAACAATTGGTATGTCTATTGGAAATGGAGTTTCCATTTCCATAGGTAGATCTCCAATCGCAAGAAAGTAATGTCAAGACAACATATACCACCTAGACTAGACTAGACTAGACGAGAAATGAAAAAAATTCAATACCAAGTTATAAAAATTGTTAAATATCTATGTTTTCTCCTCTATTAAACCTTTATTTTGCACTTATCATATCCATTTCAGAGAAATTGCCAAGATTGAGACCCCGGGGCATGGAGATAAATTCAACAACATTCATCACATCTGATTTTGTTTCCTTCTTTTCCGTAACAAGATGTTCCTGGCATAAACACACCATAATTAGCTGATAAGAATCTTTCTTAAGGAAAAGAAAATTCCACATAATAACTCAGTGCGTAAAAATACACAACAATAAAATCTGATATTTTTAGGGAATACATCTGATCGAAAGGGAAGGGCTCTTCCATGATGCACTTGTCACCTTCCGCCTCCTTCTCAACTCCATCCGACAAAATTGAGACCTCAGTAGATAACGTCTATAAAAACTGGGTAAATAACATCAAAAAAGCTTCAACAAAGATTCATAGGTGACCACAAATTATAAGCTGAGTTCATTGGCACAGACCAAATGGAAAGACAGCAAAGGAGGCTTGGAATGACACAGATCCCCTTGAAATTTTGGAAGTGAAGATTACATGCATGAATTTAAAGAGAACAAAACATGTACTGAAAACAGGTGCGACCTCCTTACGAAGGATAAGAACTCCAAGAAATTTTCAAGAGTTTTAAACTGAACAAGAAGATTTTGAACCTGGGCCAGTTGCAAGACTTGTGGCTGCTCCCGCTGTCAAAGTGACGATATCTCTAGGGTTCTTGACATTAACATCAGAAGTAAGGAGAGAAGCCAGTTGATGGCAATCAGCTCCCATGGACACTGCCTTCTCATCACACTCTGCTGCAACGAGGGCAGCAGCTGATGCCACGGCCATGTTCATCATCGACTGTCCCCCATCATCTTGACATCGCATCGTTGCAGCTGCCATGGCAGCGACTCCTCCCACTGTCATGGTGGCCATTCCTCCCACTGACATGGCGAAGGTACCTGTACCTCAGCATTCTGAGCATAGTACTTGTCTTTTTTCTTGCCCTTCTTTTCAACTCTAACCCGCCATGATTTCTCTGGCTTAGCTTGTTTGCTCCCTCCATGATTTCTTCGGCTTCTTGTTTGCCCAGTTGCAAAACATGTAGGAATCTCAATCAGATACAATAGCTTTAATGACTATTTCTTAAACAAATTAATGTGCAGGTATCTCAATCAGATATAATAGCTTTAATGACTATTTCTTAAACAAATTAATGAACACACAAACAATTACAAACTGTGAAAGAATATTGTCCATAACCAGATGCGACATCTATGACGAACCCACAGTAGAATGACGCCATTCTTTGGCCTTGGACTTCGTTAATTCTCCTACTTCGCACTGTAACTTTAATGGTGCCAAAGCTTTACAAACTTCTAACTCAGAAATACGCTATGAACAAGTAAAAAATTCCATGGGCTCTTTCAGGGTTTCAGGGGGAGAAAAATCAGGCAGATCAACTAAACAATAATCCATTCCTCTCCTATGTTATCCAAGTTCAGACTCATTCTGTGCTCAAGAATTCCTCAATCCCCACAATTCAGCATAACAATAATTTTTTTAACAACCAGGGTGGTGTGCGTTAACAGTAAGCTAAGACCATGTCAGTGTTTTTATTTTCTGGCGAAGATGGAAGCCAATAACTTGGTTCATACGTAGACCAGGAGTGGCTGCCCGGAAAGATAATCAATCAAACCGAATTGGCCAGTGAACTGTCTCGATCGTGTGATTACCGAGTCGTCTTCCATGATGCACTTGGCACCTTCCGCCTCCTTGTCAACTCCATCTAACCGGTGCACGATTGCCTCTGCGCTGGATTCTGAAACTTCACAATCTACAGCCTGCTGCTGTTCAAATTCACCACGGCTTGATGGTGAGCGGTCTTGAACTTGCCATTGTTAAGATACTACAATATCATTACATCACAATGATTAGAAAACAGTACGATAATATTATTAATAAAAGATTCAGTTTATGTCTATGGTATATTTGAGTATTTAAATGAATTAGCTTTAAAAGATATATGAATATATTTAGATTTTGGTATGTATTAATTAAACGTTTCGATCTGTATAAGCAACACATATATAAATGTTCTGTAATTGTAAGATACACGGAATCTGCAATGAAAACAAAAATACCCAAACAAAAAGATTGAAATTACTCCGGTGATTCGATACACTTACATGCATATGGTCTCCCAAATTGACGGCAAAAGCTCCTTGAATGGGCTCCATGGTGATCCCGTTTTTGCCGTCGTCCTTGGTTGCTTGTAATCCTCCAACTTGGTCTTGGAGGAGAAGCGTGATGGTGCCCGGATCGGTGTGCCTTTTCAGTCCTTGGTTGCTTGTAAGCCTCCAACTTGGTCTTGGAGGAGAAGTGTCACGCCCCCAATCTTCTTCTTTTTTTTTAATTGGGCTGTGCGGCAGCACCGTGTGCTCCAATTGGTTTAAGAGGAGAGCACGTGAACTACGCCTTCACTTTCAACACTTAATTCTGCCTCGCCAAATTAGTGTATAACCTTTATAAGCCGAATTATAAACACATAACCAAAGCCTTCATAAATGAACCATAAACATATAATTCGCAATTATAATTTTTGTCCAATATTTAATTTCACCGAACAGCTTTTATAATCAGATTAACTCTTAGCAAAACCGCAACATAACTTATGTAAAATGAACACAACACTTAAATCTGTTTTGGGAGGGGCAACTCCCGTCCAAGTGCGCCCTGAAATTTCTTTATTATCTTGATAATTCTGTTTACAACTCGTGCGCCCTTCGGCCTGCATGATATAAATGAACTTCAACTTTGTCCGCCCTCGGCCTGCACGGTATGACTGCTTACAATAGGCTTTAGAACCGCCTCAACCCATATATCGACCTTTCATTAAGTGCGCACTTAACGCTGCGCCTTATATACCAAGACCGGTATGCATTGCTGCCTGGTAACCCCGCTGCCGACCGTCCACCCTTGCGCTCGGCGCACAATTAGAGCTGCGTTCCTTTGATTGGAAGACTTCAGTCACCGATCGTTGGATGCCCAAATGAACCTTAGCCTTGCTGTTTATATAGCTTGCCTCCGTCATATGAGTAGGGGTGTCGGTGGTAAAGCCGACCCCCGAAACATGACACTTCGTCCATCTCCCGACCGAGCCGACGTGCCTTTTAATTTTATAATTCGTTTTGTTTAATCTTTCGGCGGGTCCACCCTTGTAACACAAGGCCGCCCACACCGAGGTATAAACTCTTCGGCCAAGTGCTTATCCGCGCGCCCATATGTGTGTGCTGTTCGTTGACCACTCGCCGCTCGTCCAATGTTCGTTTGCCCACTGTCCGTTGCCTCACGTTCGCTGCCACACTGGTTCGTTCGTGCACTTGCCAGCATCGTTCAACGCTTGCCCGATGTATCGTTCGGTGCGGGTGGGTGCACCTTTCATGCAACCCACCGCCCGCTTAATTCGCTCCATCCGTGTACCCCTGCACGTTGGATTGTTTGAGTGTATGGGCGACATGCCTGCTTAGCCACCTCTTGTTGTGTTGGTCACCCGAACTCCCCGTTTGCTCCTGCCGCATCCACCGTCCGTCGTGCCAACTTCTATTCAGGGCGTTCGCCCCTCGGGCACGGGTCGCCCTCGGGTCGCCCGCCCGATGAGCGCGGAGCCCTTTTGTCAAGTGTCGTTTGCCCGATGCCCCACCCGGGTCTTGTTGTTTGTTGGTGAAGTCGTGTTCCACCCGTTGTTCGGGTCACCCGCCCGTCGTGCGGAGCACCCGATTCCTCAAGGCGTGATATCCTCCCCCACCTTATTTCATTGTCATCCCGACAACATCCCGACAGCCCTCATCGATCTTCCACATCAAGTTGCCCTCCCATTCCATGATCTAAAGCATGTGTCTGGAAGTATGCATCCCATACTACATCAAGGTCGGAATTTATGCATCAACCTTGGCTCCTCAATGCATCGGATCTCCAAGTCCACCGTGTCCGAAGCTCCTGAACATCCCATGTCACTACGAGCTCCATCTCCAACCGAATGTCCATGCCCAAGTAGTCCTGCCCTACCATCGGTCATTTTCATCCAACTGCTGTTTTAGTTTAGCAAATTCGGTCACCAATCCCATTAGTAACCAAGATGTAGGTTCCCCAATGATCCTGCCTCATTCGGGTCACCCATGTATATAACCATGTGTCTCACACCTCGGTTATTTTCTTTTGTGTTTGCTTTATGATCCCCCTGCCTAGGATCCATGGAACCCCACTTTTCCACTGCACGCTGGGACCGTCATGCCTGCTCAATCAACTTGAGGGCTCACTGCCTTGAGCAGTCAACAATGAGCCCAACCCCCACATCTTCTACGGAGATCGCAAGGAGGGTGAGCCAGGCGGCTCTCCCTCACTAATCAATTCGATCCATCTATCTGGATCCTCGACCTCCATTCGCCGTAGATACGCCTCCCGTCCTTCCCTCTGGACGTTCGGCCTTACATATATATCGCCCTCTTCGTCATCGTCCTCCACCAACTCTAGCCTTCTTGTTAAACCCAAGATGCTATCTGAGAGTGACTGAATGACCAACTCTTGTTCCGCAAGCTTCACCTCCATGGTAGATAACCACTTATCTGTGTTTTCTATGTACTCCACCTGCATCCCTCCTAGCTTATTATCTGTCTTACTACACCCATGGTAGGAACACCTATGGGTACTTCCTCTCTCCCATCATAAATGAAGAGCTTTCTCAGGTGTGGTACCACCATGGCTTTGAATTGTTTCATGAACTCCATCCCCAACACTGCTTCATAGTCGTCAATTCGTACTATGGTGAAATCTGCCTTCCCGGACCATTCACCAAGCACCGTATCTACCTTTTCGGCTATGCCAAGGATCGCTGTTGGAGGAGAGTTAACAGTCTTCATATGTGCTTCTACCGGCACAAATTTTAGCTCAAGTCTCCTCACGGTGTCTTCACTCATGAAATTGTGTGAAGCACCACTATCAATCATCGTGAGTACTTCGGTCCCTCCAATCTTCATGCGCACATATTCCAACTTGTTCCTTTCCGGATTCCTGCTAGAGGTTACCTCCGTTGTGGCCGAGGCTCCAAGGATCTGCATCATTCCCACTGAAGCATTATCCTCCTCTTCCTCTTGAGTAGCAACGACTATCTTTGGTCTAGAAGGGAAAATTCTAGCCATGTACGGCCCTGCACATATCCAGCATGCCAAAGGTTTCTTCTCCTTTGGAGCACTATCGGCCTTTGGGGTGCCCTCCTTCTTCTTCTCTTTTGGTTTATCAAACTTCTTTTTCTCACTAGAAGTTTCATCGTACTGATCTACAAGCCTGTCAACCGCAGCGAAGGCCTCCTCAAGCGTTCGGATTTTCTGTCTCTTCACCTCATTACAGGCCCAAGGTTTCAATCCGATAATGAAATTAAAAACCTTGTCTTTCTCGGCCATGTCGGGAAGCTCCAACACCGCGCTCGAATATTCTTGCTGATAGGTTTGCAAGCTTCCTGTCTGTTTGATGAACTTAATCTTGGTCCTTGCCTCCCACGTTTCATCTTGAGGACTGAAGTGTGACTGCAAGGCCTTCTTCATATCATCCCAGGAGGTGATGTCATCAGCGCTACCACTGACAATCTGATCGGCCCTCCTTCTCCACCACATCTTAGCATCACTAGTTAGGAACTGGGCAGCCACCTTGACTTGTGCTTCTCCTTTAGATAGGTTCAACCGCTCCAAGTACTGCTCTATGTCCCACAAGAAATTGCCAAGAACTTTCGCGCTCCTTGTCCCGTCGTAAGATTCCGGTTCTTTGACCTTTACGTGGGGCACTCCTCCGCCTGGGTTGTGCCTCACTGCCTTCTTCAACACCGCAATCTCATCTTGAGCCCCTTCAAGAGCCTTGTTCGCTTTGTCAAGGCTTGCCTTCAAGTTCACAAGCTCCGCTATTCCTTGATCCCTTAACTCCTCAACCTCTTTTACCTTCCCTTCAAGCTGCATACACAAGTAATCAGTGTACTCAAACTGCGTTTTGAGCTCATCATGCTGTGTTCGGAGCTCTTCAATTTCCTCTTTGACCTTTGAGATGGTCTCCCATTCCTTGTTCATTGAACCCACCTCTTGGTTCCAAGAGCTTTCCAAAGCATCCATCCTCCCGAGTACCTTGTCGATGAATTCACCAGATGTGTCCCTTGTTGCGTCCTTCATCGCATGATTAGCTCTGGCTTGACAATTGGCTGCCATCTCTCTGTTCTTCTGTGACCTGGTATCGACCATCCACTGTCTCCCTTAGATCACCTGCAAATTTCTACCTGAACCACCTGTTCAATCAGCCCACCCTGGGCTTTGATACCAACTGTCACGCCCCCAATCTTTTTTTTTTAATTGGGCGGGTGCGGCACCACCGTGTGCTCCAATTGGTTTAAGAGGAGAGCACGTGGACTACGCCTTCACTTTCAACACTTAATTTTGCCTCGCCAAATTAGTGTATAACCTTTATAAGCCGAATTATAAACACATAACCAAAGCCTTCATAAATGAACCATAAACATATAATTCGCAATTATAATTTATGTCCAATATTTAATTTCACCGAACAGTTTTTATAATCATATTAACTCTTAACAAAACCGCAACATAACTTATGTAAAATGAACACAACACATAAATCTGTTTTGGTAGGGGCAATTCCCGTCCAAGTGCGCCCTCAAATTTCTTTATTATCTTGATAATTATGTTTACAACTCGTGCGCCCTTCGGCCTGCACGATATAAATGAAATTCAACTTCGTGCGCCCTCGGCCTGCACGGTATGACTGCTTACAACAAGCTTTAGAACCGCCTCAACCCATATATCGACCTTTCGTTAAGTGTGCACTTAACGCTATGCCTTATATACCAAGACCGGTATGCATTGCTCCCTGGTAACCCCACTGCCTAAGCGTCGACCGTCCACCCTTGCGCTCGCACTGTTTGTAGCTCGATCCCACTTCACAGTCACCCGAATAGGAATTGCACCCTTACATCTGTGCTAAGTGCGCACAATTAGAGTTGCGTTCCTTTGATTGGAAGACTTGAGTCACCGATCCTTGGATGCCCAAATGAACCTCAGCCTCGCTGTTTATATAGCTTGCCTCCGTCATATGAGTAGGGGTGTCGGTGGTAAAGCCGACCCCCGAAACATGACACTTCGCCCATCTCCCCATTGAGCCGACGTGCCTTTTAATTTTATAATTCGTTTTGTTTAATCCTCTGGCGAGTCGGCCCTTGTAACACAAGGCCGCCCACGCCGAGGTATAAACTCTTCAGCCAAGTGCTTATCCGCGCGCCCATATGTGTGTGTTGTTCGTCGACCGCTCGCCGCTCGTCCAATGTTCATTTGCCCACTGTCCGCTGCCTCACATTCGCTGCCACACTGGCTCGTTCGGGCACTTGCCACCATCGTTCAATGCTTGCCCGATGTATCGTTCGGTGCGGGTGGGTGCACCTTTCGTGCAGCCCACCGCCCGCTTAATTCGCTCCATCCGTGTACCCCTGCACGTTGGATTCTTTGAGTGTATGGGTGGCATGCCTGCTTAGCCACCTCTTGTTGTGTTGGTCACCCAAACTCCCCGTTTGCTCCTGCCGCATCCTCCGTCTGTCGTGCCAACTTCCGTTCAGGGCATCCTCCCCTCGGCCGCGGGTCGCCCTCGGGTCGCCCGCCCAATGAGCGCGAAGCCCTTTTGTCAATTGTCGTTTGCCCGATGCCCCACCCAGGTCTTGTTGTTTGTTGGTGAAGTCGTGTTCCACCCGTCGTTCGGGTCGCCCACCCATCGTGTGGAGCGCCCGATTCCTCAGGGCGTGATAAGAAGCGTGATGGTGCCCGGATCGGTGTGCCTTTTCAGTCCCAACGTCATATCTGGCTGTGGGCATTTGGGATAGAAGTTTTTCCCCACTTCTTGGTCCATCTTCATGCAAGCCTTGGTCACTGCTTCAGTTTCCATTCCGGATGCCTCGGATATTATCTCCAACAGCTTTCTTGCCAAACCCATCAGGGATGTATTTCTCCACAACCTCCCTTCAAATACACCATTTAGTGTTAAATTCATATGAAACAAAGCTGAAATACTATTGTAATCACGTTGGTGAAAGGGATAAGAGAGATAAATTGTTGAAATATTAATTTCAACTTGCCGTGCAGCAGCATTAAAACATCGACTTTAAAAACCATTCCTGAAAATTATCAAAGCTCATCGGACCGCTTTTGTTGCGAAGGTGGTTTTCGTACAAGCGCGCCCTTGACGCAATAATATTTTGCCACGCGTCAAATGTACTTTTAGCAAAACCACTTTCCATCGAGACGTAAAGCTCGGTAACAAAGGGTCTCCCGATATTGTTTTGAACACCGCTAGTAAAACATAAAGGAAACTTAAATGTATTCCTAGAGTATTGGTAAAAGTTTTTAATTTTATTTTTACGGAAGTATGACGAATTTAAAATAGGTATGGGCATATCATATAGTTTTTAATTATATTGTTTTAAATTCACGGGTGTAAGTTTTTGTTTTACTGAACAAGTAAAACACATTGTAATGTTTTTTTGGTCAATTGTATTTTGGGAATGAAAAGCAGTGTGAAGTAGTGAATATAGAAAAACACGGGAAGCAATGTGCAGGTGAAAACTTATGAAATGAACTGAAGTTTGCACAACAGTGCGAGGGTGAAGGCAAAGAAAAATGAAAATGAAGTTTTTTGTAATATGCAAAGTGTATAATGTGATTTTTATTTTTACAGCAGTATATGTAAAATTTTGTTTTACAGCAATAAATGTAAGTGAGATTTTCACACAGCATAAAATCTCAGGAGGAAGCAGAGTAACTTTTGTTGTTGAATTTTTTTTGGTGAATCCCTCTGAGTGAAAAAGGATGAATTTTGTATCAGTATTTTATTAATGAATATAAAGGCTTTTATGGGTGTGTAATACTCTGTTCTCAGATTTTTTTTTATTAATGAATGTAAAGGCTTTTATGGGTGTGTAGTACTCTATTCTCAGAAATTTTGCAAGCTTCCCTGTGCAAAAGATCCTGGAGAAAAACAGAGCATTGTCTCTGTGTGCAGTTTGTTAATTTGTTTTTGGGATTTTACCAGAAAAATCCCCAACAGTGGTATCAGAGCAGATTTAGGCTCTTTGATGGTGTCAAAGAAGCTGAAGGAAGGAGTTTTTTGTTGCAGCAGTAAATCTTCTCCAGCAAAGTGAAGTCTCAGGCAAAAAGATCCAGGTATTTCTCAAATTAGTTTCTTGTGTTACTGTTTAAGAAACAGTGAGTATTCTTAAAAAAAAGAAACACAGTCAGTTATTTGAATCATAGTTAAAGAGTGCTAGAATGGCCAGCACCAGCACCAGCATGGGTATGTTTAATCCTCAATTCCCACAGTTCAATGGGAAAAACTATGGCTATTGGGCAATAACCATGAGAGCCCTGTTTGCCTGTCAAGATTTATGAGAACTTGTTGAAGACGGTTTTGAAGAACCACCAGATGAAAATGAGTTTAATAGGTTAACTCAGGTAGAGAAAGATCTGTTAAAGAGCAATAGGAAAAAGGACTCAAAAGCCCATGTATTTTTGTATCAAGCAGTGGACCAGAGTGTGTTTCCAAGGATAGCAGTAGCTAAGACATTCAAAGAAGCATGACAAACTCTCAAGACATCCTATCAAGGCATGGATAAAGTGAAGACAGTAAAACTACAGTTGCTGAGGAGAGATTTTTAGAACCTTTGCATGAAAGAGTCAGACAATATTGACTCATTCTTCACACATGTGATTGGTTTGGTTACACAAATGAGGACTCATGGAGAAGTTCTTGAAGAAATGAGGATTGTGGAGAAACTTTTGAGGGTCCTACCGTCAAAGTTTGATGTGATTGTCACCACCATAGAAGAGACAATGGATCTCTCAAACTTTTCAGTTGATGAACTCCATGCATCACCGATAACACATGAGTAGAGGTTGAGTAGAAGTGAAAACTCATCTCTAGAGCAAGCCTTCAAGACCCAGATGTCTTTTGGAAGAGGAAGAGGTCAATGCAGAGGAAACAAAAGAGGAAGAGGCAGAAGCCAAAACAGAGGTGGAAGGAACAACCCAGCAAATGCTCAAGGAAGATGCAGTGATCCAAATCAGAACCAAGGTCAAGGCAGCAGCCAACAAGGAGGACAACATCATGCTCAAGGACAAAGGTATGATAAATCCAATGTCCAATGTTATTATTGCAAAAAATATGGGCACTATGCCAATGATTGTAGGAAGAAACAACATGATATGAATAATAGATCAAATGCCAATGTCACTAGAGAAAACATCAGTCAAGATAATGTGTTGTTAGCTTGTAACAAGGCTGAAACAAATAGTGAAGACATATGGTTTTTAGACTCAGGTTGCAGCAATGATATGGCAGGAAACATAGCCTTGTTTTCTGCTTTAGATCAAAATGTGAAATTCGAAGTTACACTTGGGACTGATAGCAAAATTTCTGTTATGGGAAAAGGAGAAGTCAAAATATTTACAAAGAAGGGTGAAAAGAAAACCATAGCAAATGTCTACTATGTCCCTGGAATGAGATGTAACCTCTTGAGTATTGGACAGCTTGTCCATAAGGGTTACAATGTTTATTTTGTGAATGATGTATGCACCATCATGGATAGAGCACCCAACAAACGATGTATTGCTGAAGTGAAAATGACAAGGAACATGATGTTCCCTCTCAGAATTAGGGCAGATTTGAAAAACAAAGAAGTAGTTGCAGCGGTTACCGAAAAGGCTTTCCAAAGCATGCCAAAGGATGAAAATTGGTTGTGGCACTTGAGATTTGGACATCTCAACCTTGGAGGTCTTAATTTGTTGAGTAGAAAAGGGATGGTAAGATGATTACCATTGATAGAGAAACCAGACAGCCTTTGTGATGGTTGCATTTTGGGAAAACAACATAGAGAAAGTTTTCCATCAGGGAAAAGCATAAGGGAAAAGGCACCTTTAGAGATTGTCCACTCAGATGTATGTGGACCGATGCAAACTCCATCATTAGCAGACAGCCAATATTTTTTAACATTCATTGATGATTTTACAAGAAAAACTTGGGTTTATTTCCTAAAGAACAAAAATGAAGTGTTTGAAAAATTCCAAAATTTCAAAGCACTTGTAGAGAACCAAAGTGGGCTGCATATCAAAGTCTTAAGAACTGACAGAGGAGGTGAGTATATCTCCAAGGAATTCCTATGATTTTGTAGAAAAAATGGAATTCAAAAGCAATTTACAGCAAGGTACACCCCACAACAAAATGGAGTTGCTGAAAGGAAGAACAAGACCATCATGGATATGGCAAAGAGTATGTTGAAGGCAAAGCATTTGCCAAATGATTATTGGGCTGAAGTTGTAAATTGTGCAGTATATATCTTGAATAGGTGTCCTACAAAATCTGTGATGAACAAAGTGTCGGAAGAAGCATGGAGTGGGAGAAAGCAAGGAGTCACCCACATGAGAGTCTTTTGATGTGTGGCTTATGCACACATTCCAGATCAGCTAAGGAGGAAGTTGGACAACAAAGGGGAGAAATGTATTTTTATTGGATACAGTGAGGAATCCAAAGCATATAGGTTGTATATCCCATCTACCAAGAAATTTTTTGTGAGCAGAGATGTTCAATTCATTGAGGAAGAATCTTAGGATGGAAGCATAGAGAAAACAGTGAATGTTAAAAACTGTTTGTCTCATGATGAAGATGATGAGGAGATGGCTGAAACACATCCCCAAATAGCAGTGCCAACACAAGGGAAGCAAGGAACACCTTTGAGGATAAATGAGAGTGCTTCTCCAAGCACACCACAAGGAGGAGATTCAAGTGCATCTTCAAGCACTTGCACACCAAATGAAAGAGGTAAAAAGTTTAGAAACTTAAGTGACATTTATGATGAACGAATGAATTCCTTATTTGCCTTGTATTGTCATGTTGATGATCCTATTCATTTCGAAGATGAAAATAAAGATAAGAAATGGATAGAAGCTATGGATGAGGAAATAAATTCCATAGAAAGAAACAAGACATGGGATTTGGTTGAACTACCAAAAGGTAAAGAAGTCATTGGAGTCAAATGGGTCTATAAGACCAAGAGAAATGCTGAAGGCAAAATCGAAAGACACAAGGCAAGGCTAGTTATCAAAGGGTACAAGCAGCAGTATGGGAGAGATTATGAGGAAACTTTCACACCGGTTGCAAGAATGGAAACCGTGAGAGAAGTGTTGTCCATAGCAGCACAAAACAAGTGGAAAGTTTACCAAATGGACGTGAAGTCAGCTTTCCTAAATGGAGTGTTAATGGAATAGGTTTACATAGAAAAACCTCTAGGCTATCAAAAGAAATGCCAATAAAGCAAAGTATGTAGATTGAAGAAAGCTCTTTATGGGCTGAAGCAAGCGCCAAGAGCATGGTACAGTAGGATAGACTCCTATCTAC